>CAUYLG010027226.1:0-14606 GCA_963573385.1 Cacajao melanocephalus
CATAGGTACATACATGGCAATGTGGTTTGCTGCCTCCATCCCCATCACCTATATCTGGCATTTCTCCCAATGTTATCCCTCCCCAACCTCCCTAACAGACCCCAGTGTGTGAGGCTCCCCTCCCTGTGTCCATGTGTTCTCATTGTTCAACACCCGCCTATGAGTGAGAATATGAGGTGTTTGATTTTCTGTTCTTGTGTCAGTTTGCTAAGAATCATTTCCAGATTCACCCATGTCCCTATAAAGGACACAAACTCATCGTTTTTTATGGCTGCATAGTATTCCATGGTGCATATGTGCCACACTTTCCTTGTCCAGTCTATCATTGATGGGCATTTGGGTTGGTTCCAGGTCTTTGCTATTGTGAACAGTGCTGCAGTGAACATACCTGTGCATATGTCTTTACAATAGAACAATTTCTAATCCTTTGGATATATACCCAGTAATGGGATTGCTGGGTCAAATGGAATTTCTATTTCTAGGTCCTTGAGGAATCACCACACTGTCTTCCACAATGGTTGAACCAATTTATACTTCCACCAAGAGCGTAAAAGTGTTTCTATTTCTCCACATCCTCTCCAGCATTTGTTGTCTCCTGATTTTTTAATGATTGCCATTCTAACTGGCGTGAGATGGTATCTCAATGTGGTTTTGATTTGCATTTCTCTAATGACCAGTGATGATGAGCATTTCTTCATGTTTGTTGGCCTCATATATGTTTTCTTTTGAAAAGTGTCTGCTCATGTCCTTTGCCCACTTTTGAATGGGTTGGTTTGTTTTTTTCTTGTAAATCTGTTTTAGTTCTTTGTAGATTCTGGATATTATCCCTTTGTCAGATGGGTATATTGCAAAAATTTTTTCCCATTCTGTTGGCTGCCAGTTCACTCTAATGATTGTTTCTTTTGCTGTATAGAAGCTCTGGAGTTTAATTAGGTCCCATTTATCTATTTTGACTTTTGTTGCCAGATGATTCTTTTAAAACACAATTTGAATTTACAGTTAAAGTTGTAATTATGATTTAAATTGCCAATTCCCCCAATTTCTACAAGCATCACAGCACTAGTCTTCACAGTGTCTCCATGTCATGAGCACAGTAAAGACTGTTCTGCTGAACACTGAAGGAGAACCAGGACATCAACTATATCCCACACCTAGCCTACTGCTCAGCACGAAGCAAGGGCATGGTCAGCAGTTCACAAATGAATCCTATGCACGCCCTTTGACTGCACAGGGAACGGAGACTCAAAAGAGAAGAAGCAAACCACCAAAGTGACTTTTTAACACTTTGTTAGCCCAGTAGCCTTCCCCAAACTCTATGTCACACACGCAGCGGTCCAACCCACCGTAGCCTGCCTGGCTGCAATTCTACACAGTTACAAGCACTGCCACCCTTGCCCACTTCTGCCTGGACCTACTGCCTGGTTTGTGTTTGAACTACTCAGATCTAATTTTTCTGGATGCTATCAATGCCATCATGGTTATCACTGTTGATGTTTATTAAGTGCTCACCATGTATAAGGTACTGTCTTGAGACATCTTACATGTATTACCTCATTTAATTCATCTACAGCCTTATGAAGCTATAGACTCATTATTCTTGTTTGCTAATGAGAGAACTGAGGCTCAGGGATAGCTTCAAAGTCAGATAGCTACTAACTGGCAGTCTGGACCTGAATTCAGGCCTTCTGATTCTTCCTTCTCCCACAAGGGCCTGAACTAACTGCCAGGCAGTAGAACAAAACAAAAGGCATTATGGTTTCAAATGCAGGCAGCCCTTGATTTCTTACTTGCTTCCTCTCTTTTTCTCTGTAACAAACTTTCTGTGTGTCTTTGGGCAAGTCACTTGGCATCTCTGGACCCTGGGCTCTTCATTTATAGAAGTGAGGAGTTGCACTAGAGCTATCTGGCCTTAAAGTGTCCCATTTTCAGATTTCTTCCTTCCTTTACTGCCCAAGGCACACTCACCAAATGCCACCATCTACCTTTCAGGAACAAAGAATAGTGTGGTAAAAATGAAAAATATCTGCTGTTGCCCTTTCTCAGAAATCATTAAATGAAATTCATCAAGCATTTAGGTATAGGAAATCAAAGAATCAGGGAGAGTCAAGATAATATTCTAATATCAAATTAATTATAAAAATCTAATAGCTATCACTAACTAAGGGTCTACTGTGTATCAGGCACCTTGCTAAATATTCCATAGATTTTTCCACTGAATCCTCAAACACTGTAAAATCAGTACTCATATCATCCACCTTGTACAGAGGATGAAACTGAGGCTGTATGACCTCAGAGTGGTTAAGTAACTGACTTGAGTTCAAACAGCTGGTTGAGCTTTACTACAAATCCTCTCTCAGAGATTTTGCTGAAGTGTCAAACCCAGAGCAGAAATTGTCCCTGAAAATGCCAGTTATCAGGTTCAGACAGAACCTTTGCAATAGTGACGAATTTCTAAAATATGCAGACTTTTTAAAATGGAGATCACAAACCAACAAAACATGTAGCCTTGGTCCCAATTAAAGGGAGAAGAGAAGCATGTGTAATTCTCTCTGAAGTGGTTCACCAAATACAGATGGAACTCTGCCTTCCTGTCAGTGTTGTCTCTACTTGCAGCAAAAAAAAATGGGTGCTTAAAAATGGAAAACATCATTTTGAATGCAGCCATCAATCTCCTGTGCAATAATGTCATTAATCTAATTAGCAATAAGAAGCCAGGTAGATTGTTAATAGAACAACCATCAGTAGACAGCTGCTGCCCTATGTAGGAAGGCATTTCTTGCTTCTATGGAGAGACAGTATGATGATGATGGCTCCTGTAGCAAATACCAGGACAAGAGAGCAGCTTTTCAGACACTTCTCTATGGCAGCTAATGGAACAATCTTACCTCAAGGACCAGGTTTCCCAGTCTCTACCCAACAATCCTGTATGTCATTATGAATGTTGCTCTCTCTTCTTTCTACCTATTCAATTCCTCTCATGTCCAGATAGATCAAATCTTTGCTATAACATCTTCCCAAAGTATTTCAGCACCCACTAGCTTGGCACTTTTGTTGCGTTTTGATTCTCCCATGGGATAGTTTTATCCTCTGCTCTAAAGAATATTTGGTTCTGATTCTAGCTTAGCCATATGACCTTTGGCTAGTCACAGTCTCTCTCTGAACTTCAGTCTTCATCTATTAAAAAAAAGTGGTTGGGTAAAGAATGGAAAGTCAGCTTTATTTCATGAGCCTTTTCCTTTCATTTGGTAGTGGCTATCTATGAAAGCCTGGATATGATATGCTGAGAAAGATTATGAGGCCAATTCTGATCTCAGCACAAAACACTATTAGGATTGATTGGTGATGTCTGCCATGGGCATAAGAGGAATGAGAAATGTATCCCTGTGCTATGTCATTGCCATACCCAGTCCAGATACCGTCTGAGACTCTTCAACTCTGACAATACATAATTGCTCTTCTTTGTATCCAGTGTCAGGAGCACACTCAAACACTTCCAAGCTTTTCCAACAAAAGCAGAGGTGAATTAACTGACGTATACACTTAAAGACCAATGGAATAAAGGCATAGAGAAAAGCATAATGAAGGAGTCACTGTTTCCAGACTTTCCAGGTCAGCCCCTATAAAACCAGCCAGATATATTTCCTTCTTTGGTTGCCTTTGAGATTGCTTGTTGTATTTTTACAGTAAACCATCGTTAGCTGAGCTGGACTGAGTTGATTGCAACCAAATTAACTCTGTTCTTACCAAGAGCCTATAATAGTCCCCACTTGCTAAGCACTTACATGTATTAGGCATGTGCTAAGAGGTAGACTTAATTTCATTTAGTCTTCATTATAACCCTGTGAAGTAGATATTAATTCCCTCATCCCACTCATGGTGAAATTGAGATTTAGAGAGGTTAAGTCACTTGCTGAAGCTCACAACTGTTAGAGCCAGGATTTAATGCAGTTTTGCCTAATCATAAGCTCTGTGTTCCTAACCTCTACATTTGCAAAACAGCTTCAAAATTATATCTTTTTAAATTTTAATCTTTAAAGGAGGTGGGGGTGCCAAGACCAACTGATACTACAGGATATGGCATATTCTGCAACTTCACATGCCTGTTGGGCACAGTAACATGTACTCCTGAAAGTGTGCATATGCCAATTTGAGAAACAGAAAATGAAATAGGTCAATCAAAGCTTACTCAGGAAGAGTTATCTTGACATATTTTCAGAGAGCATTTTGAATGATTTTCTGAAGGTGCCCTCTCCCCTAGGCTGGTGACCTTGGCACCTACTCAGTCTCCATTCAGTCCACTCCTAAATGAACAACTCAACTGCACTCATTGCAGATGCAGCCTCCTGAATTCAAATCCTCTGTTACTGTCCTCTTTCTCAGAAAGCTTTTCATCTTCTAAAACGGCAGCCAAAAGCATTTCATACGCTTATTTATTGCAGAGTGATTTAGAAGTGTTAATATTTAATTCCTTCTCCCATTTTTTTAACAAGAGTTTGATTTTAAGACATCAAGTTGGTCAACTGAGCAATAATAACACGCCTGAGAGTGGAGAAATAGTATGCTATTAACAAGTGGCTTCAAATTAATCCCAGGACATTTCCAACATGGAAATGCACCTCCTAACACTCTTATCTTTTTGGCCTCATGCACCTGGCTATGGAAGAGATTTACACTTGCAAATTCTAAGCTCTTACAGGGTAATATTTCTGCTTCAACCCAGCTTCAATCTATTCTTTAAAAAGAAAGAAAAGAAAAGACTTTATTGTATTTGGGATTGAGATTTGTTCAGTGCAAAGAGGTGGCATTTGCTGGGATAAAGGGAAAAAAATATTTAGGGACTGTCATAAAAAAATGGAAGAAATAAACTGGAGGAGATGATGGCTCATGGGACTTGGAGACAGACCTAGTCAGGAAAAAGGCTTTTCTATTTCTGCAAATTTACTTCAAAATTATTGTTTTTGCTTAGTAGGCCTAAGTTTGGGGTTAAAAAAACCTCCTGGTCTCCTTTAGGTACAAACAGGGAAGCATAATAAGAATATAGGAACAATTATAGTTGTTCATTAAACATGTACTATATGCCAGGCACCGTGTTAAACTCTCCATTTTGTATCATTTTGTTTAATTCCCTCAGCAACCTCAATAGGGAAGTTCTGTTATTACCACTATTTTGCAACTGATGAAAATGAGATACGAATAGGCTGAAAAACTTACTGAATCAGTAATAAGTGACAGAGATGGGCATTTCAAACCTAGAGGCTGTCCTCCCAGTCAAAATATGCTGCTACTATGGAAAGGTCCTCCAGGCCCAAGAAGCTACAGTCACTTCACCAGCACTGGAAAGGGGACCCTGGACTACACTGTGAGGAATTCCTTTTCTATAGCATTCTCTATTCTTCCTATTACCCTTCAGACTTGGGGTCCTTTGCAGCTGAAAGAGACCTGAAAGACAATCTATGTCCCTTTCCAACTCCATTTTACTATGAGGTCACTGAGGCCCCAAAGTGAAAATAGCCTGTCCAAGGTCAGAAACAAGAGCAGTGTCTCCAGGATCATCTTGTCCTTACTTCTTTATCTTTACTGCTTACTCCAACACCCTTTCCCACCTATGGTTACTGTGCATGGCACATCTATATTCAATAGTGCTTCTATTATACCCACTTCCCTCATCGAAACTCTTTCATCCAGTGTTCTAATACCACAGGATTTTGCTAGTTGATGCTGTTATGTCAAAAGACTAAAAGAATCCTAGAAAGCCAGTGTAGGACAATCTCAAACACAATCTTACCCATGTCCTTTATTTTAAAAATCAGAACAGTGGCCCAGAAAAGACAAGACATTTGATAAAGCCTAAGAACCTCAGTGGATGTACAGTATTGGAGTACAGAAGAAAATAAAATCAGAACCTCTTTTATATTGATTTTATATTAATGTTGAGAAAGAAATTAAGTTTTACTTCTACATAACATGCCGGCTGGCACTAGTTCTATCAGCCTGCAGTTAGGAGTTCACTTATTACCTATTCGTATGTGATGGTCCCTGAAAGAGGAATGGACTTAAACACAGCTAGAGATGACAGTGGGCCTTCTTGTTTGCTTGGCTTTAGAATATTACAATGTATTGAAACTTATATACTCTAGGATTTTGCTACAGTTGTTAATTTATTAAAGAAATAAGACTGGTACATGGTTCTTTTTTCATGGTGGGATGCCTTTGGCATTTAATTAATTGATTTTAACTGCTACGAAGCAGCACTGTACAACTATCTCTTTTTTTTTTTTTTACAGTCTTTAAGTTCAGGGGTATATGTGCAGGTTTGTTACATAGGCAAACATATGCCATGGTGTTTTACCACACAGATCATCCCATCACCCAGGTATTAAGCCCAGCATCTGCTAGCTATTGTTCCTGATCCTATCCCTCCTCTCACCTATCACCCTCCAACAGGCTTCAGTATGTATTGTTCCCTCCCATGTCATGTGTTTTTACCAATTAATTCACATCCCATTTATAAGTGAGAACATGTGGTATTTGGTTTTCTGTTCCTGCATTAGTTTACTGAGGATAATGGCCTCCAGCTCCATCCATGTCCCTGCAAAGGACAGGATCTCATTTCTTTTTATGGCTGCATAGTGTTCTGTGTGTATATGTACCACATTTTCTTTACCTAGTTTATCACAGTTGGGTATTTAGGCTGATCCCATGTATTTGCTGTTGTCAAGAGTGCTGCAATGAACATACTCATGCATGTGTCTTTATAACAGTGAGTTATACTCTTTTGAGTACATACACAGTATTGAGATTGCTGGATCGAATGGCATTTCTGTCTTTAGTCTTTGAGAAATCACTATACTGTCTTCAACAATGGTTGAACAAATTGACACTCCCACCAATACTTTATAAACCTTCCTTTTTCTCTGCAGCCTTTCCAGCATTTGTTACTTGACTTTTTCATAATTGCCATTCTGACAGGTGTGAGATGGTATCTCATTGTGGTTTTGATTTGCATTCCTCTAATGACCAGTGATGTTGAGCTTTTTTTCATATGTTTATTGGCCACATGTATGTCTTCTTTTAAGAAGTGTCTGTTCACGTCCTTTGCCTTTGGGGTTGTTTGCTTTTTTCTTGTAAATGTGTTTAAGTTCCTTGTAGATGCTGGATATTAGGCCTTTGTCAGATGCATAGATTGCAAAAACTTTCTCCCATTCTGTAAGTTGTCTGCTCACTATGTTGATAGTTTTCTTTGCTGTGCAGAAACTCTTTAGTTTAGATCACATTTGTCAATTTTTGCTTTGGTTGCAATTACTTTTGGCATCTTTATCATGAAAAGTTTGTGTATGCCTATATTCTGAATGGCATTGCATAGATTTTCTTCTAGGGTTTTTATAATTTTGAGTTTTACATTTAAGTGTTTAATCCATCTTAATTTTTGTATATGGTGTAAGGAAGACGTCCAGTTTCAATTTTCTGCATATGGCTAGCCATTCTTCCAGCACCATTTATTAAACAGGGAATTCTTTCCCCATTGCTTGTTCTTGTTAGGTTTGTCAAAGATCAGATGGTGGTACATGTACAGTCTGATTTCTGGGTTCTCTATTCTGTTCCATTGGTCTACTTGTCTGTCTTTGTACTGGTATGATGCTGTTTTGGTTACTGTAGCCATGTGGTATAGTTTACCACATGGGCTAAGTCAGGTAGTATGATACCTTTCTGTAGCTTTGTTCTTTTTGCTTAGGATTGCCTTGGCTATTCGAGCTCTTTTTTTGGTTCCATATAAATTTTAAAATCATTTTTTTCTAATTCTGTGAAGAATGTCAATGGTAGTTTAATGAAAATGCATTGAATCTATAAATTGCTTTGGGCAGTATGGCCATTTTCATGATATTGACTCTTCCTATCCATGAACATGCAATCTATTTTCATTTGTTTGTGTCATCTCTGATTTCTTTGAGCAGTGGTTTGTAGACCTCTTTGAAGTGATCCTTCACTTCCCTTGTTAGCTATATTCTTAGGTATTTTATTCTTTTGTAGCAATTATGAATGGGAGTTCATTCATGATTTGCCTCTTGCCTTACCTGTTGTTGGTTTATAGAAATGCTAGCAATTTTTGCACATTGAATTTGTATCCTGAGACTTTGCTGAAGTTGCTTGTCAGCTTAAGAAGCTTTTGGGCTGACATAATGGGGTTTTCTAGATATAGGGTTATGTTATCTGCAAATAAATAGTTGACTTCCTCTCTTCCTATTTGAATACCATTTATTTCCTTTTCTTCCCTGATTGCCCTAGCCAGAACTTCCAATACTATTTTGAATAGGAGTGGTGAGAGAGGGCATCCTTGTCTTGTGTTGGTTTCCAAGGAAAATGCTTCCAACTTTTGCTCATTCAGTATGACATTGGCTGTGGGTTTGTCATAGATGGCTCTTATTATTTTGAGGTATTTTCCTTCAATACCTAGTTTACAGAGAGTTTTAATAGAAAGAGATGAATTTTATCAAAGTCCTTTTCTGCATATATTGAGATAAACATGTAGGTTTTGTCATTAGTTCTGTTATGTGATGAATCACATTTATTGATTTGTGTATGTTAAACCAACCTTGCTTACTGGGGATGCAGCCAACTTGATAGTAGTGAATAAGCTTTTTGATGTGCTGCTGGATTTGATTTGCCAGTATTTTGTTGAGGACTTTTGCATTGATGTTCATCAAGAATACTCACCTGAACTTTTCTTTTCTTGTGGTATCTCTGCTAGGTTTTGGTATCAGGATGATGCTGGCCTCACAGAATGAGTTAGAGAGGAGTCCCTTCATTTCAAGTCTTTGGAATAGTTTCAATAGGAAAGGTACCAGGTCATTTTTGTACCTCTGCTAGAATTTAGCCATGAATCCATCTGGTCCTGGGCTTTTTTTGGTTGTTGAACTATTTATTACCGCCTCAATTTCCAAGCTCACTATTGGTCTTTTCAGGGATTCAGTTTCTTCCTGGTTCAGTCTTGGGAGGATGTATGTGTCCAGGAATTTATCCATTTCATCTAGATTTTCTAGTTTATGTGCATAGAGGTGTTCATAATATTCTCTGATGGTTGTATTTCTTTTTTTGTTTTTTTTTTTTACTATAAATCATCCAGATATTTTACTACCATTTATTCCAAAACTTGGTTGGCTATGGCAATTTTCCAAAACCTCCTCTGTACTTCAGCACATCCTTGTCTCCACACCAGTCTTCCTACCCTCCCTTATTTTTATGTATACAAGTTATTGCACTTTAGATTCTAGGGTACAGGTGCAGAACATGCAGGATTGTTGCATAGGTACATACACGGCAATGTGGTTTGCTGCCTCATTCCCCGTCACCTACATCTGGCATTACTCCCCATGTTATCCCTCCCAAACTCCCTACTCAATACAGTCCCTCCCCTAGTCCCCCACAACAGACCCCAGTGTGTGATGCTCCCCTCCCTGTGTTCAAGTGCTCTCATTATTCAACACCTGCCAATGAGTGAGAACATGCAGTGTTTGATTTTCTGTTCTTGTGTCAGTTTGCTGAGAATGATGGTTTCCAGATTCATCCATGTCCCTACAAAGGACACAAATTCATCATTTTTTATGGCTGCATAGTATTCCATGGTGTATATGTGCCACATTTTCCTTTTCCAGTCTATCATCAATGGGCATTTGGGTTGGTTCCAGGTCTTTGCTATTGTAAACAGTGCCACAATGAACATACATGTGCATTTGTCTTTACAATAGAATGATTTATAACCCTTTGGATATATACCCAGTAATGGGATTGCTGAGTCAAATGGAATTTCTATATCTAGGTCCTTGAGGAATCACCACACTGTCTTCCACAATGGTTGAACTAATTTATACTCCCACCAACAGTGTAAAAGCTTTCCTACTTCTCCACATCCTCTCCAGCATCTGTTGTCTCCAGATTTTTTAATGATCACCATTCTAACTGGCATGAGATGGTATCTCAATGTGGTTTTGATTTGCATTTCTCTAATGACCAATGATGATGAACATTCTTTCATATGTTTGTTGGCCTCATATGTCTTCTTTTGAAAAGTGTATGTTCATGTCCTCTGCCCACTTTTCAATGAGTTTGATTGTTTTTTTCTTGTAAATCTGTTTTAGTTCTTTGTAGATTCTGGATATTAGCCCTTTGTCAGATGGGTAGATTGCAAAAATTTTTTCCCATTCTCTTGGTTGCTGCTTCACTCTGATGATTGTTTCTTTTGCTATACAGAAGCTCTGAAGTTTAGATCCCATTAGTCTATTTTGGCTTTCGTTGCCAATGCTTTTGGTGTTTTAGTCATGAAGTCCTTGCCTATGCCTATGTCCTAAATGCTTTTGCATAGGTTTCCTTCTAGGGTTTTTATGGTGTTAGGTCTTATGTTTAAGCCTTTAATCCATCTGGAGTTAATTTTAGTGTAAGGTGTCAGGAACGGGTCCAGTTTCTGCTTTCTGCACATGGCTAGCCAGTTTTCCCAACACCATTTATTAAACAGGGAATCCTTTCCCCATTGCTTGTTTTTGTCAGGTTTGTCAAAGATCAGATAGTTGTAGATTTGTGGTGTTGCCTCCAAGGCCTCTGTTCTGTTCCATTGGTCTATATCTCTGTTTTGGTACCAGTACCATGCTGCTCTGATTACTGTAGCCTTGTAGTATAATTTGAAGTCAGGTAGTGTGATGCCTCCAGCTTTGTTCTTTTTGCTTAAAATCGACTTGGCTTTGCAGACTCTCTTCTGGTTCCATATGAAATTTAAGGTGATTTTTTCCAGTTCTGTGAAGAGGGTCATAGGTAGTTTAATGGGGATAGTGCTGAATCTATAAATTACTTTGGGTAGTATGGCCATTTTGACAATATTGATTCTTCCTAACCATAAGCATGGAATGTTTTTCCATTAGTTTGTGTCCTCTCTTATGTCATTGAGCAGTGGTTTGTAGTTCTCCTTGAAGAGGTAATTTACATCCTTTGTTAGTTGTATTCCTAGGTATTTTATTCTCTTTGTAGCAATTGTGAATGGCAGTTTGTTCTTGATTTGGCTCTCCTTGAGTCTATTATTGGTGTACAGAAATACTTGTGATTTCTGCACATTGATTTTGTATCCTGAGACTTTGCTGAAGTTGCTTATCAGTTTAAGGACATTTTAGGCTGAGATGATGGGGTCTTCTAACTATACAATCATGTTGTCTGCAAATAGAGACAAATTGACTTCCTACTTTCCTAACTGAATACTTATTTCTTTTTCTTGCCTGAGTGCTCTGGCTACAGCTTCCAATACTATATTGTATACAAAAGGTGAGATAGGGCATCCTTGTCTAGTGCCAGATTTCAAGGGAATGCTTCCAGTTTTTGCCGATTCAGGATGATATTGGCTGTGGGTTTGTCTAAAATAGCTTTAATTATTTTGAGATACATTCCATTGATACCTAGTTTAATGATAGTTTTTAGCATAAAGGACTGTTGAATTTTGTTGAAGGCCTTCTCTGCATCTATTGAGATGATCAAGTGGTTTTAATCTTTGGTTCTGTTTATGTGGTGAATTACGTTTATGGACTTGTGTATGTTGAACCAGCCTTGCATCCCCGGGACGAAGCTTACTTGATCGTGATGGTTAAGCTTTTTGATATGCTGTTGCAGTCGGTTTGCCAGTATTTTATTGAAGATTTTTGGATCAATGTTCATCATGGATATTGGCCTGAAGTTTTCTTTTCTTGTTGAGTCGGTGCTAGGTTTTGGTATCAGGATGATATTGGTCTCATAAAATGATTTAGGAACTATTCCCTCTTCTTGGATTATTTGGAATAGTTTCAGAAGGAGTCGTACCCCCTTCTCTTTGTATGTCTGGTAGAATTCAGCTGTGAACCCATCTGGACCTGGGCTTTTTTTGGTTGGCAGGCTATTAATTACTGCCTCGACTTCAGCCCTTGTTATTGGTCTATTCAGGGTTTTGACTTCTTCCTGGTTTAGGTTTGGGAGGTTGCAAGTGTCCAGGAATTTATCCATTTCTTTCAGGTTTACTGGTTTATGTGTATAGAGTTGTTTGTAGTAATCTCTGATGGTAGTTTGTATTTCTGTGGAATTGGTGGTGATATCCCCTTTATCATTTTTTCTTGCACCTATTTGATTCTTCTCTCTTTCCATTTTTATTAATCTGGCTAGTGGTCTATTTTGTAGATATTTTCAAAAACCAGCTCCTGGCTTTATTGATTTTTTGAAGGGTTTTTTTGGGTCTCTATCTCCTTCAGTTCTGCTCTGATCTTAGTTATTTCTTGTCTTCTGCTAGCTTTTGAGTTATTTTGATCTTGCTCCTCTAGCTCTTTAAATTTTGATGGTAGGGTGTCAATTTTAGATCTTTTCTTGCTTCTCATGTGGGCATTTATTGCTATAAATTTTCTTCTAGACACCAATTTAAATGTGTCCCAGAGATTTTGGTAAGTTGTGTCTTCATTCTCGTTGGTTTCAAAGAACATCTTTACTTCTGCCTTCATTTCATTGTTTATCCAGTCAACATTCAAGAGCCAGTTGTTCAGTTTCCATGAAGTTGTGCAGTTCTGAGTTAGTTTCTTAATCCTGAGTTCTAACTGGATTGTGCTGGGGTCTGAGAGACCCTTTGTTATCATTTCCGTTCTTTTCCATTTGCTGAGGAGTGATTTACTTCCAATTATGTGGTCAAATTTAGAATAGGTGTGATGTGGTGCTGAGAAGAATATATATTCTGTGGATTTGGGGAAGAGAGTTTTGTATATGTCTATTAGGTTTCTTCGTCCAGATCTGAGTTCAAGCCCTGGATATCCTTGTTAATTTTCTGTCTTGTTGATCTGTCTAATATTGACAGTTGAGTGTTAAAGTCTCCCACTGTTATTGTGTGGGAGTCTTAGTCTCTTTGTAGGTCATTAAGAACTTGCTTTATGTATCTGGGTGCTCTTGTATTGGGTATGTATATAATTAGGATCATTAGCTCTTCTTGTTGCATTGGTCATTTTACCATTAGGTAATGCCCTTCTTTGTCTCCTTTGACCTTTGTTGGTTTAAAGTCTATTTTATCAGAGACTATCAACTCCTGCTTTTTTTGGCTCTCCATTTGCTTGGTAAATCTTCCTCTATCCCTTTATTTTGAGCCTGTGTGTATCTTTGCATGTGAGATGCCTTTCCCGTATACAGCACACTGATGGTTTTTGACTTTTTATCCAATTTGCCAGTCTGTGTCTTTTGACTGGGGCATTTAGCTCATTTACATTTAAGGTTAATATTGTTATGTGTGAATTTGATCCTGCCATTTTGATGCTAGGTGGTTGTTTTGCCCATTAGTTGATGCAGTTTCTTCATTGTGTCGATGCTCTTTACCATTTGGTATGTTTTTAGAGTGGATGTGTACTGGTTGTTCCTTTCCATGTTTAGTGCTTCTTTCAGGAGCTCTGTAAAGCAGGCTTGGTGGTGATGAAATCTCTCAGCAATTGCTTGTTTTTAAAGGATTTTATTTCTCCTTCACTTATGAAGCTTAGTTTGACTGGATATGAAATTCTACGTTGAAACTTCTTTTCTTCAAAGATGTTGAATATTGGCCTCCACTCTCTTCTTGCTTCTAGGGTTTCTGTGGAGAGATCCGCTGTGAGTCTGATGGGCTTTCCTTTGTGGGTAACCCAACCTTTCTCTCTGGCTGCCCTTAGCATGTTTTCTTCATTTCAACCCTGGTGAATCTGACAATTACGTGCCTTGGGGTTGCTCTTCTTGAGGAATATCTTTGTGGTGTTCTCTGTATTTCCTGGACTTGAATATTGGCCTGCCTTGCTAGGTTGGGGAAGTTCTCCTGGATAATATCCTGAAGGGTGTTTTCCAGCTTGGATTCATTCTCTCCATCATATTCAGGTACACCTATCAAGCGTAGATTAGGTCTTTTCACACAATCCCATATTTCTTGGAGGCTTTGTTTATTTCTTTTTACTCTTTTTTCTTTACTCTTGCCTTCTCATTTTATTTCATTGAGTTGATCTTCGATCTCTGATATCCTTTCTTCTGCTTGGTCAGTTCAGCTATTGAAACTTGTGTATGCTTCATGAGGTTCTCATGTTGTGTTTTTCAGCTCCATTAAGTCATTTATATTCTTCTCTAAGATGTTTATTCTCATTAGCATTTCATCAAACCTTTTTTCAGTGTTCTTAGTTTATTTGCATTGGGTTAGAACATGTTGTTTTAGCTCCGAGAAGTTTGTTATTATCTACTTCCTGAAGCCTGTTTCCGTCACTTCATCAGACTCATTCTCCATCCAGCTTTGTTGCCTTGCTGATGAGGAGTTGTGATCCCTTGGAGGAGAAGACGCATTCTGGTTTTGGGTGTTTTCATCCTTTTTGCACTGGTTTCTTCCCTGCTTTGTCGATTTATTGACCTGTGGTGTTTGTAGTTGGTGACTTTTGGATGGGGTCTCTGAGTGGACATCCTTTTTGTTGATGATGAAGTTATTTCTTTCTGTTTTTTAGTTTTCCTTCTAACAGTCAGGACCCTCTGCTGTAGGACTGCTGGAGGTCCACTCCAGAGCCTGCTTGCCTGGGGATCACCTGCGGTGGCTGCAGAACAGTAAGGGTTGCTGCCAGTTTCTTCTTCTG
>CAUYLG010027227.1:0-23033 GCA_963573385.1 Cacajao melanocephalus
GCTTCCAATTGCTGTTCTCCTTGTGGGGATGGGACCAGCCGTGCCCGACTAAAAGGGCACCCAGTCGTGTATACTCTGCACTGAGAAGCGCTGCGCGGCACCGGGGCACTGGCAAAACAGCCGCACCGGCCAAAAGAGTCACGCTGGCGACCTGTCTGGCTCCTCCGCCGGGAATCTCCCAGTTTGTGGGCAACAGAAATTCGTCTGAAATTGTGGAGTCCACTTGCTCTCTGCGCTTTCACTGGGAGCTACAATCCTGAGCTGTTGTTAATCGGCCATCTTGGATCTCTCTCAGGCTGGTGGTTTTTGATGGGGTGTCCCATGACTGCAGGAGAAAGGATGAGGGAGGAGTCCTGCAGTGACAGGGATCCTAGAGTGATGGAGGGAACGAAGGGCAAAACACACAGTCACAGTGCCTCGAGTTGGAGTGGCTCCAGGATTTTAAGCCTGGGAACCCAGAAGAATGTGGTTCTAGTGATTCAGTGATGACCACTGGAAGCTTTAGGAGGAAACATGGGATTGGAGCCCTTTAAAGCTAGAATCAGCCCCTTAGAGAGAATCTAGCTTGGACTTCCCAGATGATGGTTCATGGTCTGGCTCTATCAGAGTCACCCACAGAACTTAAAACAGCAGATGCCTAGACCCTGTTCCCTCCCCCAGAAAATTCAAAATCAGTAGATCACCTGTGGGACCTGGGAATCTATATATTGAATTCCTCCCTGTGATTCTATGGTAAAAGAGGTCAAATGGCCTTCCTGATGTCACAGACTGCTCAGGGCAGAGCACCAGGACCCAGGTCTTCTCTGGCATTGCTATTACTCAGCCACAAGGTGGGAGATAGGGGATAAGTTCAGATGGGGAGTATAGTATCTGACACCATAGTGATTCATGTGAGTTCAACAGTGATGGCTGTCTGAGGAAGAGGTTACTTGGCATGAGAACTCAGTGGGTAGATGGCTCGAAGGATGCACGTTGGGAGCCATTCAGCCAAGAAATGCTTTCCCAAGTGGCTGCTGTGAACCAGGCACAGGGTTGATCTTCGGGGACTCAAGAGTGTAGAACAGAATAGTAGAAACAACATAAAGAACTCTAAAGTCTGAAGCTGTGTTTATGTTTTGTTCTCTGAGCTGTTTTGAGTTAATTTAGGTGTAAGTTACAACATATGGGTTGAGATTCATTATTTTGGGTATGGATATCCAATTGTTCTAGCACCATTTGTTGACACTGAGTTTTTATATTTTTGTTCATTTGTCTATTTGTGTATGAGAATCACATTTTTTTAAAAGACTGGTGATTTCTGGGTTTCAACAAGGGCCCAGGAGTTGTTCTTCTTACCAAGAGAAGTGGTCTGTAGGGCAGGGGGTTAGTGTATTTACTGCTCCTTGAATGACTATTACAGTAAGGATGCTAAGTGCGTTCATTTCTATGTGAGGCTGCCCTAGACTGACCTCAGCTCTGTTCTCTTGGACACTCTGTCAGTGCATTTAGCTGATGACATAGCTAGCCTGAGGCCTTGATTTGGGGATCCATAAAACTGAGAAGGGGAGTGAATGAACTGTGACTGAATTTGGGATCCAGTGAACCCTGTGACCTGGAACAACAAGCCAAAATATTGCAGAACAAAAAAATGAAGCACTTAGGTTTTTGCAAAGGTTTTGAGCCTACCCACTGCACAAGCACAGGGTGTGGGAAGCAAAGCCTTATAGCACATAGAAAAGATGCAGAGGTTTTAGTTGATTGCAAGCTCAGCCTAGGTCACTGAGGCTTCTCAGAGCTCCCATGCAGTCTTGCTCCATCGGTAAAGGACCGTGTCACTGTCAAGATCAACGTTAGTGATAATCTCACTCTCACTTGAGAAGGTTAGGTCACACGCTCAGGTTGATTTCACCCTTTAATGGGGGTGTGGAGAAATTGGGGCATGAAATGACCAGAACGGTGAAGGAGGAGAAAATCATGTTCTACATGAAGTTGCTGAAAGAGTTTGGGATACCCAGATCTATTTTATTTACTTATTTGTTCCATAAACCATTTTCTGTCCCCTTATATGCAAGGTGGGGTCTTCAGGGACAGGACATAATGACTGTAACATGATGTGGGTTCCAGCAGTGGTCTCCATAACAGGTGTGCAGTTGCCCACCTGTCTAAAAGAGGTTTGAGAATGTCCCCCTATACAGGTGGGTCCCAAATTGATGGACACATAGGAGTCTGACAAGTAAAAAAAAAAAGGAAGAAAGAGTTTCCAGCCAGAAAGATCACATGCCCCAAATCACCGGGCAATAAGCTGCAGATGGGTAATGTGTAATTTTCATAATTTTGACTATATTCCCCAGTATGCTGCTTGAGTCATAACATGTTTGGTTGCTCTCTCAGAACAAATGAAATAACATGCCTCCCTGGAGAGTGTACAAGTGTTAAAAGATGGGGATACAGGTTGTTTGCAGCTGGAGTGGTGGGAAGAGCTTAGGCTGAAAGGTAGGAGGGGTATAGTGTCTAGGGTTATGTGTTGGGCAAAAGAATTTGGACCTTATTGTGGAAAGGAGAGGAAACACTGATGGTTTCTAAGTTAGGAAGCCACATGGTCAGATTTTAATTTTTGAAACTTGTCACTGGCAGCAGCTGGAGGATGGTAGTCTGGAGATAGAAGCCAGCTAGAAGCCCATTAAGGGAGGCCAGATGAGCCACGGCAGTAGGACTGGAGCAGGAGTGGATCTAGGAGATACTTAGAGAGTGGACTTGCTGGGATCTGGTAGTGATTGCATGTACATGCTGAGGAGCTGGGATTCTGGTGTGGACTGCTGGGTAAACACAGGGCTCAGGAGTGAGAGGAGGACCAGGTAAGGGTGGTGTCCTGGAAGCAAGAAACAAGAGATTCATGAAGAGGAAGCTGTCAAGATCAGATGCAGTAGATAGATCAACTGAGATGAAGACAGACACATCTTTGTATCTGAAGCATACAAAGGACTTGTAAGAGTTGCTGGAGCTGTTTCAGAGCTGGTGGGACACAGGGAGGCAGACTGCAGGGGATGGCATGGATGTTAGAAGGTATAGAGGGATGTGATAATTGTTGTCAAATATTTGACGTATTCCCTTTGGCTGACAATTTGGATATGTTTTTTGAGTGCAAGTGATAGAAACCTCTACTCAAACTGACTAAGACCAGAGGAATTTATAGGCTAAAATAACAAAAAATCCCAAAGAATCAAGCCAGGCTTGATCTAAGGGTTTAAATGATGTCATGAAGAGCTGGTCTCTTTCTGTCCCTCAGCTACCCTTTCTTCATTGGCGTCATTGTGTAGCTCAGTGAGGGGACCACACAGGTGCCAGACACTCCCAAGTTTGTGTCCTTCCAGATTGAAGTTTAGCAGAAGCAAGATCTTGTCCCTTCCTTGTAGATCCAGTATTCCTAGTTGGACCTACTTGGATTTTTGTGCCCAAACCTGAACCAGTAGATGCTGAGGGTAGGGAGTTGTAGTTATACTGATAGCCAGATGGAAGGAATGTGCCTGCTCCAGGCTAGCTGTCCAGAGTTCAGTGCTCTGATCTGCTGGGCCTGGTCACATGTCTACTCTGGAGCTTGGGGCAGAAACCCAGATGAGCCATTTGGACTACATGTGAGGGAGGGGTAGTTCTCAAATAAAGCTCAAGTGTTACTCCCAGAAGGTGGAATGGATATTCTAGCTAGAGACAGTGTCCGCTGGAGCTGTGGAGGACAAAACTAAGGTAAATGAGTGGAAATTATTATCCTGATGCATTTGTGTTCATAGAGAAAGATCTGCCTATGATGTACAGGAGTGAAATAGGCCAGCTGTTAAAGTAGTGACTTGGCTATGCAACCACCACGAATAAATGATAACAGCCCATCACCAGTGGATAGAAAGAATGGATAACCTCCAAAGCCATGTTATTCAAACTGTTTCTCTGTGACACAGTAAGGAACACATCTTCACATTAAAACCCAGTGTACCCTCTTATACGTATACAAAACTACACACAAAAGTTACATGAAACAGTGCTTTTCCTTACTACCTGTGACATGTTTATATTTTCTGTTCTGTTTTTATTCTACTTAAAAATCCCTATTGTGGGCTGGGTGCGGTGGCTCACACCTGTAATCCTAGCACTTTGGGAGGCTGAGGCAAACACGGTGAAACCCTGTCTCTACTAAAATTATGAAAATTAGCTGGGTGTGGTCGTGCATGCCTGTAGTCCCAGCTACGTGGGAAGCTGAGATAGGAGAATCACTTGAACCCCGGAGGTGTTCCAGCCCGAGGGATAGAGCGAGACTCCCTCTCAAAAAAAAAAAAAAAAAATCCCTATTGTGTGCAACCCACTAAATTGCTTTCATGTCTCTCTAAAAAGTTTCAACCTGCAGTTTGTAAAACCATGTTCTAAGGTCCAGTGTCTCATCACATCTGCCCTAGATGGACAACACTTTAAGACTGTGTTTAAATCCTGCTTTTCCACCATGATGGGTGGCATGGGTCAAAAATGCAGAAGGAAACCTGTTCTACTGGTGAGAGCTCTTGCTTTGAAGTGCTGAAGTCTCCTGCTGTCTGTCAGAGGAGCTCCTGACCCATCTTAAGGTGGAAAGGCCTTTGCGGGCCCTCAGGGAAGTGTTGAAGGGAGTTTATGGGCTGGCTGTGGGCTGCAGGATGGTGGAGGCGGCCAGGCAGTAACTTTGCCTGTGCCAGCAGTAGTTTATGTTGTGAGGTTGAATGTATGTGCATGTATGTATTCTCTGGCAGACCTTTATATTGAAGATCAGGGAGTGGCTTTTAAAAATAACGTATTTTTGACTTGAAACAAGTCAAGACAGAGAGTGGAGACAATTAGAGGTTGATATCCTGTTTAGTCATCTCTCTAGAGAGCTCTATTTTCGGAGCTGTTCTATAAAGGTTCACAAGTGGTGTTAAGGTAGTTAAGAGGATATTGTTAACAGTAGTCATGATGCAAGTAGCTGATTTGAACAGGGAGGTGATTTATAGTGTGGTAACCACGTTGATAACAGGTTTTATGCAGAGAAAGAGAGGGTTGTAAGAATAGGTTGTTATACAGTTAAAGCTTTCTGAATTGGAACAAAGCAGGCATCTTTTATTTTGGAAAAGTATACAGTCAGGGTGTGGTGGTGACCTAGAGTAAGTCCAGTGCATTTAGGGGGCTTTTGTCATGGGTAGATACAATTAAAAAAAAAAAAAGCAAATAGTACTGGTAAGAATCTTTGAGATCAGCTGGGCATGGTGGCTCTCAGCTGTAATCCCAGCACTCCGGGAGACTGAGGCGGGGGTGTTGCCTGGTCTCAAGAGTTTGAGACCAGCCTGGGAAACATGATGAAACCCTCTCTCTAAGTCAGGCATGTTAGCATGTGCCTGTGGTCCCAGCTACTTGGGAGACTGAGGCAGGAAGGTCACTTGAACTCAGGAGGTCAAGGCTACAATGAACTGTCAATCCAGCCTGGGTGAGAGAGGGAGACCCTGTCTCAAAAAAAAAAAAAAAAAAAGAATCGTTGAGATCATGTGTGGAGGCTATGTTAGAAATGCTAGGTCAGTGCCAGGCGCAGTGGCTTATGCCTGTTATCGCAGTGCTTTGGGAGGCTAAGGTGGGAGGATTGCTTGAGCCTAAGAATTTGAGACTAGCCTGGGCAACATAGTGAGATCTTGTTTCTACATCCATACATACTTCCATACAGACATACGTATATACATAAGCAAGTAAGCTGGGCATGGTGTCACATAAGCAAGCAAGCTGGGCATGGGGTCACATCCTATAGTCTTAGCTACTTGGGAGACTAAGGCAGGAGGATCGCTTGAGGCCAGGAGTTCAAGGCTGCAGTAAGCTATGATTGTGCCATAGCACTCCAGCCTGGGAGCCAGTGAGACCCTGTCTCAAAAAAATAAAAAAGAAAAAAAAAAAAGAAAAGAGAAAAAGAAATGCTAAATAATGATATCGTAGACTTTTCAGATTGGAAGAGTAAGGCTCAGGATTGTAAAGGACCTTGCCCAGTGTCCAGAGCCAGCTGTGGCAGAATCAGACTAGAGTTCATCTCCTGGTCTAGTAGGGGGCTCTTCTACTGTACCGTGTGACTTATTTGCAGCTTATTTAAATTTACCTATTTGACCAAAAATGATCATTTGTGTCTCTACTCAAGCTTCTCTATAGGTCAAGCTTCTCTTCAGATGACAGATTAAAGGCAGAAATGGAGCCACAGCCAAAAAAAAAAAAAAAAGAGAGAAAAATAAAATAAAAATGGAGCCACAGGCTGAATCTGAAAAGATTTATTTAAGAACAATTGTAAATTCATGTATTTGAGTCCACAAGAGACTCATAATGCAAGTCCTAGAGGTGTTCATGGATAGTGAAGTTAGCATCTGGTAGGAAGAGGGGAGTCTGCCCGCCTAAGCTAGTGGTGATCAGAACAGAGCCTGAGGGTGCTGTTCATCCTGGACGCCATGCTGCATGGGGTCTTTAGGAAACCGGAGTATATGCAGAGGTTGAGACCACGTGTGAAGACTTCAAGCTGCATGGCTTGCAGAATGCATGTCTTGATATTTCAGCTGATGGGTAATTTCAGGTTATATTGATACTCCCATGACTAGTCAAGAGTAGCAGCCCAGCGCTGTGACTCATGCCTGTAATCCCAGCACTTTTGGAGGCTGAGGCGGGTTGATCACTTGAGGTCAGGAGTTTGAGACAAGCCTGGCCAACATGGTGAAACTCCATCTATACTAAAACATACAAAAACTAGCCAGGCGTGGTGGCACACTCCTATTATCCTGACTATTCAGGATACTGAGGCAGGAAAATAGCTTGAACCCAGGAGGTGGAGGTTGCAGTGAGCTGAGATCATGCCACTGCATTCCAGCCTGAACAACAAAGCAAAACTCCCTCTCAAACAAACAAAAAGAGTAGTGAATGCAAGGCTCCTAAACTGACTTCGGTAGAAATATATAGCAGAGACTCTTTATACTAGTTTCTCCATAAGACTAAAGATTTGCAGTTGACCAAGCTACATGTGTTCATTACCTTGTATCTTCATTATTTCTCTATTTCATATTCTTGCCATGTGGCTTAGTAAAATGCTGCTCTTATAAGCCATATGCATAAGATATGGAGGTCTCATAAACAATTACCGAGTATATGGAGTGCCTCTCTATATTATGATAAGCAAAAATGGGGGAGAATAAAATTCAAGAGGAAGGAAACTGAAAAAAATGCAGTTTCTTTTAGATTTACTTTTCAATCTTTACAGTTTTTTGAGGTTTCACTTGTTCCCCTGACCCTCTACTGTTGAATGAAAGATTAAATTTGATCTGTGGCTGTGATTTACACATTAGGCCTCTCTGTGATGAATTGTTTAAGGCCCACAAAAAGTATTTTAATACTGAAATATAATATACAATTTTTTTTTCTCTTTCTAGGTGGATCTTGAGCCAGAGGGGAAAGTATTTGTGGTAATAACCCTTACAGGGAGTTTCACTGAAGGTAAGAATGAGTTTTAGGTGGTTTCCAGAATACATGTAATCTCGGTTTATAGTCAGTAGGAATTTCTATCATGGAAATTATAAAGAAGAGCATGTGGTAGGAGATGCTTAAAAAAATCACTTTCTTAAGTTGGGCTGGCTAGTATTTTGTTGCCCAGTGGTCCGTTGGTTCAGGTTGCCAAATTAAATATATTTGCTAAGTCTGGCAATCTCACATTTCATTTAACACAGTCACCAAGTTTTTGTTTTTATCCAGTGTCATTGTAGCTGAATAGTTTTTGCCTCTTTGTGGTTCATGACTGTGGAACTCTACTTTAGATCTTTGGTTTTGTGCTAACCTTTTAGTTTGCCCATGAATGTCTGCAAAAGAAATTTAGGGATCCAGTTATCTTCTTCATAATCTCCGGCTCATTTGTGACCTGTAAGGGATTCTGATCCTCATCTCTGGCTACCATACTCCCTATACCCCCATCCAATGTTTTTTTTAAAAGGAGGTAAAATTTATATGGAGGTAAAATGAAAGATCAGAAGTGAACAATTTGAATTTTGACAGTTGCATATAACTGTGTAACCAACAGCCCAAACTAAGACACAGGGCATTTCCATGATCGTGAACATTTCCCTGTACCCTTTTTAATCCACTGCTCCCAAAGGCAATACGTAAAGTGCTTTATTTCACCACAGGTTAGTTTTACCTACTCTAGAAGTTCATTTAGGTGGAAATATACAGTATGTTCTCTTTTGTGTCTGGTTTCTTTCACTCAGCATACATTTTAGAAGATTCATATCATTATGTATATCAGTATTTTTTCCACTTTGTTTCTGAGTAAAATCCCATTATATAAATGTAGCACCTATTTGTTTATCCATTCTCCTCTTGGCGGACTTTTGGAGTTTTTCCTGTTCTTGTCTATTAGGAACAATGGTTTTATTAACCTTCTTACACATAAATTTTTCTTGACATAACACTTTCATTTCTCTTGGGTGATTATATAGGAATGGAATTGCGGGTAATAAAGTAGGTGTATGTTAAACCAAATGGTTTCCAAAGTGGTTTTATTATACTCCTACCAGCAATGTATGAGAGTTCCAATTACTCCATATCTTTTTGCTTTGCTTGGTATCTTTTATGTACAGAGAAAAATGAGTCTGTTTCTAGCCTAGTCAAATAAAATGAATGTAGTATTATGGAACATTGTTGATAAAACATTCTCATCGTGCACATAGAACATGGATCAACTATGGTAGAAAGAAACACGGCAGTGAGAAAAGAGGCCAGAAGGAGGAGTGGATAAGATTCTGAATGAGCCAAATCACCTCTCTGGATTAAGTTACAAGGGACCAGTGAAGTAAGGTGATGCATGTTAGACCAGGTCTGATTGTGCCATTATCATTACATGACTTTTTTAGAGCCATGCCAACTCTCTAGGACTAAATGCTTACCAAATACGTCTGGTTGTTCTCATTGTATTTATTCCTTAGTTTCAGTGATAAGAAAAGAGAAATAGTAAGTCATATTGGGGGTGAGTTCATACTAGGTCATTGCAGTTGTTTCTTTCAGAGCTGACCCTGGGTAAAATTGTGAGATGAGTTGAGTTTGCCTTTGGCACTTCCACCTTTGCTTTAAGCTAGTCCTTTCTGCCTACAGTAGTCTCTTACTGCAGTAGGAAGTCCAGTGGTCCCTGTCCAGAAAGAGTTGCTGATAAGGAAGACAGTGAATTCATAGGCTAATTCACACTAAAGTGATAGAGATTGATGTCTTAGTCCTCTGCTCCTCTTAGGTGTGTTTGCATATTTTAAAAGATGCTGGAAGAGCTGCTTTATCCACGAGAAATAGACTTCTAATGCTGACATTTTAATGTTGAAATCTATGGGTGGGATATATTTTAGGAACCCCAGATCTGTTCTCTGTGTCTCTGTGGGTGCATTGTTTTTCCAGTTTGGCTCCTAGACTGGGACTCAGCTTGAGCTTGCTCGTCGCTGCTGCCTTTAAAACACAGTTCCCTTGTCACATGCAGAGGACGTGATGGCTACCTCTCTGTTTGTGTTAAGTAAGAAGGAAATGGAGCCCCCTCCTCCCATGTGCCTGCCACAGCTGTGGCCGCAACTTGGGCCTGGCACTGTGAGCATGTCCCTAGCTTGGCCTTGCTCCTGGAAGTCACCTTAGATTATGCCCAGCCATAATATGACAGGTTGGCTGTGGAACATTTGGAGCTCTGGTTCCCATCTTCGATACTGAAAGCCTTCATGGAAAAGCAGTGTAAGGTCAGGCCTGCCCAGTGTGTTTTGGACTATGAAAAGGGCATTGTCTTGGCACCCCAGAGGCATTGTCAAAGCTCAGGAAATGTTGGCTGATCCTCAGTCTGTCTCACAGGATTGTCTTGAAGGTCAGATGATATAATACATAGAGAAGTGCTTTGCAAACTCTAAAGTACTATGTGAAGGTATGTCAGTGAGGTTTTAATTTCCATGTTCCTATTGTCATAGCAAGGAGATCCCAGTCATTTCCCTGATCCCTGCCCTGGGACCATCTTGTATGCTCAACAGGTTCGTTTTATCTTAACATTGACTTTATTTGAGGCCAGGTGTGGTGTCTCATGCCTGTAATCCCAGCACTTTGGGAGGCTGAGGCAGTTAGATCACTTGAACTCAGGAGTGTGAGACCAGCATGGGCAACATGGTGAAACACCGTCTCTACAAAAAAATACAAATATTAACCAGTTGTGGTGGTGCACACTTTGTAGCCTCAGCTACTCGGGAGGCTTAGGTGGGAGGATTGCCTGAGCCTGGGAAGTGGAGGTTGCAATGAGTTGAGATCATGCCACTGCACTCCAGCTTGGGTGACAGAGTGAGACCTTGTCTCAGAAAAAAAAGAAAATACTTTATACAAGAAGCCTCAAGAATATCTTGGACAGTGACTGGCATAATGTTGGCTTATCTCCATGCCTGTTTTCATGATCTCCTACGGAGGTTCTGCGATAAGCTCACATTCTATAATCTCCAAGCTCTCCTTTAAAAAAAAATTACTTAAATTGAGCTGTGGTCTGTGATGTTACAGGACTGGTACTGGGGCTACTGACTGCTACTTAACTCATTCTCTCTCATTTTTTTATTTTTCATTAATTATACTGAATTAGCTCAGGCAAAAATGTTTTTGTTAAATGTAAGACATGATTGAGAAATGACATGAGAAAAAAATGCTGGGTGCAGACCTATAATCACGTCATAGATGCTGGAGAGATAAAGATGAACAAGACATAGACACTCTCACAGGAGCTCATAGGAGGGAAGGCAGATACATATTATGCGTGCACCGCAGGGAGCCAGGTCCCATGGCAGGAATAAGTCCAATGCACATGGGACTATGTAATCAATTTGGCTAGAAGGATTTAGAGAAAGCTTCTCAGGGGAGGTGATTTTTAAAGCAAGTCTGAATGATAAATAGGATGATGCCTAGAGGGGAACAGAGTTCAAGATGGGGAGACAGTTTGTACAAGAACCGAAAAGGAGTGTGGAGGTGCTAAATGTGGGGGCTGTGGAGGAGCTGAAGATGGGGGAGTGGGATGGTGGGATGTGGCCAGAAATTTGGGAGGTTATGTGTGGGCTTGCCCAGGACAGGCTGAGTTTGTTGGTTACACCAGAATAGTTATACAGCAGTGCCACCGTTCACTTTCTAAAGGGAGATAGGTCAGACAACAAATTGCACGTTCACACCACTTTTAGGTTAGTAGAAACGATGGGGTACCAGTGAAGGGTTTTAAGCAGAGATCTGATTTGGTGGCAGTAAGTTCAAGGGTGGAGAAGGGGTGTTAGTTCGTAAGAGTAGATTTAAGGTGTAGAGAGCCATTAAAGTGACTCGAAAGGTTGTCTCAGGGCAAGATTATTAGGGCCTGAATTAAGTTGGAATATGTAGGGGTGGGGAGGAGGGGGACAGCTTTGAGAGATGTCTGTGTAGTAACATCAATAGGAATTGGCAATCCATTGGATGTGGGGAATGAAGTAAGAGGAGTCTCAGATGGTGCCTCAGAGTCATCTACCGGGGTAGAAACTAGGGGAAGATGATTAATTCAGCTTTGGACAAGTGGAGTTTGGGGTGCTTGTGGGAAATCTAAGTTGTGATGTCTAGGAGAAATTGGAAATAAGATTCCAAAGTTTGGAAAGATGCCTGGGCCTTTGATGTAGCTCCAGGTGCCAGGTGGAAGATAGGCACATGGATAAAGAGGGAGCTGTGTGGAGCATTAGCATTTAAGGACTTTGGCTCATAGATTATAATTTATCAAATCAACCAAAACTATGTTGATGGTTTACTTACTGAATACCCCTTTGCTAATATATTACTTGTGCATTAGTATCTGAGTGCTTGCTATATGCCAGGGACTGTTTCACCAGATGGTTTACTGTCTTCCAAATTGGCACCAAAATGTTTGATAATGAAGTTTGAAGAAAGAACGGGACACAAAAGACTTTGAAAAGTAATGTTTGGATTGGTGGTAACAGTGGCTTCCTCAAAGTTAGATGCCACAGTATACTGTGTACAGGTTTATGCTTAATGCTGGGGTAAAAAGAACAGATGAACCTACCCAAAACCTACAGTGAGGGGTCTTCATTGAACTTAGATAGATCAAGAAAAACTCTTTTACGATCATTGCTTTGTGGAAGTCTCTCACAGATGCCAATGCATAACGTTATCAACTGGATCAGAAACCCCTCACTGTTGTTCATCTCGTTAAAGGTGTTGTCACTCTCCATCATGTGCAGAATTCCCCTAGGTACTGAGGCAGAAGTAAAAGTGATTTATTATTTTGAAAAATCTGCTTAATGTCAATCTTTATTCCATTCTAACTAAGTTTTTCTGGAGCTAAGAACTGGATCTGAAGTCTGATCAAGTTGAAATTTATTGTAGTGATGAAACAGCCCTGGATTTTTAATGCAGCTTTTAGATGCTGATATTGTGGCCATGTGTATGATTGTCACTATGTTGAATTAGTTTTTAACTGGAAGAGCAGAGTAGCAAAAAAAAAAAAAAAAAAAAAAAAAGAATAGATTGAAACAATGGAAACAGATGAAAATGCATTAAACTAAATTCATAACTGCTTTAATTGGAAGAGAAACAACAGAAAGAAAGGTATGACATCATCTTATGTGAGGACAAAAAGATGTAGCTGGATTATTATGCTATTAAGAAATATGGTGTAAGATTTTATGATTCAAAGAGAACAATAATTTGCAGTAAATGAAGTTTGCTTGGAATCAGGGAAACTCAAACTTAAATGGTTGGCCCACAAAGCAACAACCAGACATGATGTATCTCCTGATGGAAGCCCACACAGCATCATGATCTTGCCAAGAAGTTGAGGTAGTCTTGCCAAAAAATCAAGCCTGAGTCCAGTCAGGCTTCCAGATCCAACCACCAGTTTAGCGGAAATACAGGGGACAGAGGAGCATTTTAAATTACACCATGGGATGTAATCAGCAAAATCCAGACTGTGGAAAAATTTTACAGGAAAAGAGATTTGATTTCTTCTACCACACATTGGAAGCAAAAAGTTAAGGAAAGAGAACCAAAATAACAAGAGAGAGGCCTATTAATCATTTGCAATATATGGACCACCTTTTATCCCAATTCAAAGACAAATTATAAAAGAAACATTAACTCCCAGGAGGCAAGTGAAAAAATGGAAACAGTGCTTGGATCGGTGATGATATTATGGAATTGTTGATGTTATTTAGGTGTGATTGTGGTGTTGTGGTTGCTTAAAACAAAAAGAACATTCATTAGAAATACACTTAAAAATATTACCGATGATATGATATGACATCTGGGATTTACTTCAGAATAATGCAGAGGTGGGCAGAGGGGATGGGATAGAGTTGAAACCCCATTAGCCATGAGTTGTTTACTGAAGCTGGGTGATGGTTATACGTTGCATGTGGTTTATTATACCATTCCACTTTTGCATGTGTTTGAAATTTTCATTAATAAGTTAAGAAGTAAAATAAAATGACAAATTTCAAGAATATCTGCTTTTTAAAAACCAGAATCTGGGTTATGACATCAAAACGATGCTTGAATTTGAACACGTTACCTGTTTTCATTTACAAATTAAAGCTGGAGGGTTTATATTTTATCCATAATTCTTAATTTTTATGTATTATGAAAAGATAAGTTAAAAATTTTAAATGACTAGAGTGCAGTGGTGCAGAAAGATTTTTTAAAGTGCCAAATAAATAATAAGCTGTGAGTCAAAAACTGCAGGTAGGAAGATGTGAGTAAGAGAATTCCTTTTGTTCCATCATAAAGTTCTCACTCACAATGAATGACAAGTAGATCATCTCCTACTAACACTTACATAACATTTTGCAGTTGCAAAGTTTAATTTTAAGATAGTTTCCTAAAAGAATAAAGTAAATCAGAAGTATTAATGATAGAGTATCTTTATAAAGATAGTAAGACGAGTTCTTAGTGTACATGTTACTTCCCCAGAGTCCCCAAAGCAAACATAAAGGTAATCTAATTTATACCAGTTTTGGGGGAAGAAAAACTTCTTCAAAAACAAAACCCTGACAAAGAACCTGTTATTTGTGAATTTGACACTTCTTTAGAAAAAAAAAGGCCCTTTACTTCTGCTAAAACCTTGAATTGTTCCCTTATTAGAGACATTTAATCTATAACTTGGAACAGACATACATTTCTCCTGGGCAGATGCTGGAAAGGCACTTGAATTTTGGCATCTGCTTTTTCTCTCTACTAAGGTAGTGCACAGTGGTGCAGAATAAGAGTCTGATCTTTTTTTTGTACTACTGCCTCAGTTTTTAGCTCACATTTCTTGTGTCAAACCCACTGATTTACAAATAATTATGTTCTCTGCTAAATCATTGTGGCACATGGACCAACAGGCAGATGAGGCATGTATTACTGCTTTGAAGCTGCAGCCCACAGTTACCCACTGTATCTAACACTTCTGATGCATGTCATTTTTCAAGAGAAAAAGTGGATCTCTGCTGGTAGTTGATTTACAGCATCCCTTTCTTGGGTTTCAAGCCTGGTGACAACTTGTTGATTTAATTTTTTTTAAAAATTTAACTTTAAAAAAATTTATTCTTTTGTCATATTAGCCTGAAGAATAAGTGACCACTTTAGTTTTTGTGTGTGTGTTTTGCTGGTTTAAGCAGTTGTGGCTATCAGGCTGAAGACAGGGTAGGAGAGAAAGAAAGGAATCACAGGAATAGAGAAGAGGAACTGGAAAGGGACAAATGATGTTTTTAAAGAATTGAGACTAATTGTCCCATGTCATAGAGGCTCACTCCTCTTCTCCATAATATCTAGCTCATTTATTGAATGCCTTCTTAGGACCAGACATTGGAGTAGTCTTGTAATTTAGCACATAGCAATGGGAGCCCTCATTTTATTTTATTTTCTGGTAGAGGATAGTCTCTTACCTAGTAATTAAGTACCTCTGCGTGTTCATACCATGCTATACATTATTTCATTTTCTCTCTATAACAAATTTCTGAGGCTGGTGTAATTCTCAGTATGCAAATGGAAACCAGACTCAGAGATGCTAATTTGCTATGGTCTTTCCTAGATAGTAAGTGGCAGAGCCCAGACACAAGCTCAGATTGCAGTGCTGAGTTCCAAGATTTTTCTATACCATCCAGCTACCTAGAGGGCTGTGGAGGGCAGCATTTTAGTTTTTTTTTTTTTTTTTCTTTATTTCATCTTAGAGGAAAACTGTTGTCAGGGTAGTATAATCCCAGCCTCCGGAGAGTCTTGTCTTTTGGGATGATGTCCTTTTGCAAGGCTTCCCTTGGGTTCCTCCTCCTTAAACCTGAGGACCAACATTCACCCAGGAAACGTGCAGCGTTCTCAGACATCAGGCATGAATAGGCCAGAAAGCTCTAAGCATATTGAGTTTAAGATTTGCTCAAGTTTTGCTGTCAGTAGGTTCTCTTAATGTACATCTCAAGTTAGAACTCAGAAGATAAATATACAATCAGTGAGTTCAGCGTAGAGTATGATAGCTATATTTGCCTATTTATACCCCAGTCATCATTGGCCTCACTGTACCTACTTCTCTTGTTTTGACTGACTATGAATGAAAAAAACTAAGTGGTGGCTTTGTTGGAAATTTTCAAATTCATTCTCAAAGTGAGATCCTGCAGATTTCTGAGAGTTCCAGACATATTTTCAGGAAGTCTTCAGTTTAAAACTTTTTTCCTTGTAATACGAAGATGTGATTCATCCTTTTTCCCCCCCACTGTTTGGCATTTGCCCCAAAGGTGCAAAAAAGAAATGATGAGTAAAACCATGGCACCAAACTATAAAGTCATCATTGTATTCTTGATGGTCACTTGCAGAAGGAAAAAAGCTATTTTCACTTAAGAATGTCTTTGATGGAACAGTAAACATTTTTCATGTTATTAAAGCTCAACCTTTGACTATGTATCTTTGTAACATTCTGTGTGACAATAGGGAAATATGCTAAAAGCATTTCTGCTTCATACTGAAATACATCGTATCTCAAGGAAGAGCACTGGTGTGATTGAGTTGTTAGCTGAGCTAGCCACGTTTTGCGTGGAACACCATTTTTAATTTGAAAAAATGACAGACAAACCATACTATGGAACTTGCAAATTTGTCAGACATTTTCTAAAAAACAAATGAACTGAGCCTGTTACTTCAAGGAAAACAACTGCATGTATTTGGTGCCAGTGATAAAATCAGAGACTTCAAACCATAACTAGAATTTTGGAAAGTTTATATCCACGATTGTGAGCTTGACAGCTTCCCAGTACTTAGTCTTTTCTCATGAGCTTGTTGGTATTAACAACTGTAATTTTTAAAAATTGTGTTATGAGATATGTCAACATTCAGAAGATGACTTTCAATGATTCAGTGAACACATATTTTCACATGGCCAACATGAGATGTTATAAAATCATGTGTGGGTCAAGGATCCCTTGAAAGCATAAGGTAGACTAATCGATTTTAATGTAAAAGTAGGAAAAGTTCATTGATACAGTTTTATATTGCAGCCAACTTTTGAGAATCTACTGCTTGTTTAATGTTATGTAGTATTAAGAATATCTGCAATTATCCGAAAAATCTATTAAAATATATATTTTAAAATTGTCTGAGGCTGGACCGTATTCATGTACTTCAGCTAGAACAACATTGCGATGGATTGACTACAGAAGCAGGCATAACAATCTAGCTGTCTTTTAAGTCAGACATTAAAGAGATTTGCAAATTGTAAAATAAACGCCACTCTTTTCATCTTTGGAGGGATGTTTGAAAATGTAGTTATCTTCTATTAAAATGTTTATACTAACATGTAATGGAATTATTATTTTTAATAAATGAATAAATATGTTTAAATGTCTCCATTTAAATTCCTAATTTGACAAATATCAATAGAACCCATACAAACCAAAACTCTTTGAGTCCTAATATTTTTTAAGACTATAAAGGAGTCCTCGGACCAAAATATTTTACAATTTCCAGGTTAATTTTTTTAAATGTTCTTTCCAAAGCCCAGTGCTTTAAAGTTTAATGACCACAGGGAGAAGGAACTGACACATATTTGTGTATGTTATAATCAGAAAAAAAATATGTACAATTAGGTGATACAGTGACAGAATTAATTGTCACTTTTTTGAAACTATCATTCTTTTTGTTTCTGATTATTTTTACTGGGCAAGGTATTTTTTCAGCCAGTTTTTGTTATAAGCCTGTTCTCATAAAAATAAGTCAGGAAGTGACACCAAAACAACTCAGAAGCCTATGGTGGTTTCTAGCTTTAGAGCTGCCTCTTACAGATAGCTTCATGCTAAATCTTTGCTTGATTTGAGCAGAACAAGGCCATCACAATACTTCTGAGCAAGTGGTCAGTGCTGTAAGCACTAAAAACTGAACCTCAGAAACAGCTCAAGATCTGTGGACAGAGCCTCAGGAGACACATTTCTATGGCACTCACCTACTGACTAGCATTCTCCTTTTGTAAACAAAAGTTTCAAGGTTCTTGAAAAACAGAGGCTGACTCATTTGTTAGTTTTTTTCAAGCTTCATTCTTTTTTTCCTTGAAATTATAGTGATGTAGTATTCTCTTCATGGAACTGAGGTTTGGGTAAAACAAGAATGATTTAATTTTTTGATAGAAAAGTTAATTGCTCTGGCGTCTGTTTTCATTATACTACCATTTTATTTCCAGCAACCCCTTATCTCTGTGCTCTTTTGTTTCAAATGAAGAAGACAGTAGAGGTTCTGTTTTGCAGGCCACCTGCTTTGGTAACCCTTTTCCTAAGCTTTCCCTAGTAATACCCTGTGTCAGTGGACAGGTGGGAGGCAGGAAGACCTGTTTCTTCTCTTCTCCCATGAAACTTGTCTTCAGCATCATTCTTTCATCCTGGTGTCTGAGATTTCTGTTCTGCTCTCAAGTCAGCAGTGGATGACCCGCTGCATGAAATCGAAGGGGAGTGTGGGGCAAGGACAACAGTGGCCTGAGGTTGCAGACACATTCTTTGTGTATGTCAGAGACTGCCTTAGATTTTGTAAGTGGAAACTTAGTTCTCATAGGATTTTGGAGAAAATCAGTTGCCACCTCTAGGAATTTTCGTTTGTTTACAAAATGTACTGGGCCAGGAAATACTTGTATGTTATCACCACTTGGGTTTAGTGGATCCATCCATCCATCCATCCATCCATCCGTCCACCCACCCACCTACCCACCTACCCACCCACAGAGTATTTATGTAGAAAACTATGTAATGGAGGTATACATTCATGCATGTGTGTATTTATGTACTTTCTAGTGACACTGGTTTATTCTCACAGAACTCAAAATTTGGTGTGTATTTGGATACATAAACAATTAGAAAGGTTAACATAATATGTACCTCCACAGGTGGTACATGCTATGGAGAAAATAAGACAGAGTAAGGGGACAGAAATGGAGCCTATGTGTATGCTGTTTTGTTCAAATCAGGTGGCCAGGGAAGGCCCCTCTGATGAGGTGTTATTTGAGCCGCAGGTCTGAAGAAAGGAAGGAAGCGGACCTTAAATCTGTCTGTTGGGAGAGGGAAAAGGAAGTACAAAAACTGTAAGTATTGCAGCATGGAGAGGAGTGTAGCTGGGCCTGGAGGCCAGGAGAGGTGCCCACATGGTTGTTGGCACAACTTTGGTACCCTGCTAATGTTACTTCCTTCTTCAAGAGCATACCCTTGTTATTTAAGTGATACTCACTTTCATTTGGTGCTGGCTTACCATTTGGCTCACTGAACATATCTTTCCCCCTTTAGGGGGTTGAAGAGCACAGCATCACATCTATTTATGACTTGATATATTTTACTAAAGCAGAAACGATTCTGTTGGGGACCGGCACGTCTGCCAGGAGGCTCCCGGCCTGCGGGAGGCCTCACCCCAACTTGGAGATGTTCACAACCTGGAGGAGAGAGTGCGCGGAAGAGAAGACAGACAGACAGACAGTGGGGTCTGGAGGACTACCCAGGCGATGCCAGTAGCATGCCAGAGTAGCAAGTTTATTGTGTGCATAAGTCTGATTATATACCTTTTAGTTCTTCATTGATGACGCAAGTTACATTAAGCAGTAAATACGGGAATATGGGAACAAAACGTTTACAGAAACAGGGATTACCATATCAGGCCCGCTTGGGGTAAACAGAGCCATAAAACATTTACAGAAACAGGGATTACCGTAAACAGGGATTAAACAGGGATTATCATAAACAGGGATTACCATAAACAGGGATTACCATAAACAGGGATTAAACAGGGATTACCATAAACAGGGATTAAACAGGGATTACCATATCAGGCCCGCATAATGACTCATGAAACCGCCATGGCACGCCCTGTTCTTCGTGTCAGTAACCAAAATATTCTGCAGAAGTCATGCATCAACACTTCACCCCTTTTCCTCAGCTCAACAGCCTCCAGGTGAGAGGTGAAACGTGTATGGGCTCAAGCTCAATATGGCCGTGGTACAGCTAAGCACCGCGAATGGGAGCGATCCCCACAGGCTTTTATAGCAGGGATGCAGGGATGGTTTAACATACATAAGTCAATAAATGTGATATACCACATAAACAGAATTAAAAACAAAAATCACTTGATCATCTCAATAGCTGCAAAAAAAGTATTTGATAAAATCCAGCATCCCTGTAGGATTAAACTGCTCAGCAAAACTGGCATAGATGGGACATAACTTCATGTAATAAAAGCCATCTATGACAAACCCACAGCTAACATTATACTAAATAGGGAAAAGTTGAAAGCATTTCCCCTGATAATTGGAACAAGACAAAGATGCCCACTTTCACCAATTATCTTCTACATAGTACTGGAAGTGTTAGCCAGAGCAATCAGACAAGAGAAAGAAATAAAGGGCATCCAAATTGGTAAAGAAGAAGTCAAACTTTTGCTGTTTGCTGATGATATGATTGTATACCTAGAAAACACTAAAGACTTATTCAAAAAGCTCCTAGATTTGGTAAATGAATTCAGCAAATTTTCACGATACAAAATTAATGTACACAAATCAGCAGCTCTGCTATACACTAACAGTGACCAAGCTGAGAATGAAATCAAGAACTCAATCCCTTTCACAATAGCTGCAAAAATAAATAAATAAAATACTTAGAAACGTACCTAACCAAGGACATGAAAGACCTCCACAAGGAAAACTGCAAAACACTTCTTAAAGAAATCATAGATGGCACAAATGGAAACACTTCCCATGCTCATAGATGGGTAGAATCGATATTGTGAAAATGACCATACTCGCAAAAGCAACATAAAAAGTCAATGCAATTCCCATCAAAATACCACCATCATACTTCACAGAATTACAAAAACTAAACCTAAAATTCATATGGACCCCAAAAAGTGCCTGTATAGCCAAAGTAAGAGTAAGCAAAAGGAACAAAACTGGAGGCATCACATGACCTGACTCCAAACTATACCATAAGGCCACAGTCACCAAAACAGCATGGTATTGGCATAAAGGCACATAGACCAATGGAAAATAATAGAGAACCCAGAAATAAAGCCAAATACTTACAGCCAACTGATCTTCAACAAAGCAAATAAAACCATAAAGTGGAAAAAGAACACCCTATTCAACAAATGATGCTGGAATAATTGGCAGGCCACATGGAGAAGAATGAAAATGGATTCTCATCTCTCACCTTATAATAAAAAAATTAACTCACGATGAATCAAAGACTTAAATCTAAGATCTGAAACCATAAAGATTCTAGAAGATAACATTGGAAAAACCCTTCCAGACATTGGCTTAGGCAAAGACTTTATGACAAACAACCCAAAAGCAAATGCAACAAAAACAAAAATAAATAGATGGGAGGTAATTAAACTAAAAAGCTTCTGCACAGCAAAAGAAATGATCAGCAGAGCTAACAGACAACCCACAGAATAGGAAAAAATCTTCACAATGTACACATCTGACAAAGGGCTAATATCCAGAGTCTACAAAGAACTCAAATAAATCAGCAAGAAAAACAAAATCCCATCAGAAAGTACACTAAGGCATGAATACAATTCTCAAAAGAAGATATACAAATAGCCAACAAGCATATGGAAAAGTGCTCAATATCACTAATTATCAGGGAAAAGCAAATCAAAACCACAATGCGGTGATGGATTAAAAAAAACTATACATTGGGTACAGTGTATACTGTTCAGGTGATGGGTACACCAAAAACTCAGAAATCACCACTAAAGATCTTATTCATGTAACCAAACATGAACTATTCTCCCAAAAACCTATTGAAATATAAAAATTTAAAATTTCTAAAAATAAATTTAAAAAATAAAAAAATAGGTAAATAAATAAAACATCTGAGATAAACTATTATCATTCTAGCATGGAGACTTCTGGTGGTCTAACTTGATCTGGGACAGAATTTGGAAATCTGAAAAAATAAATGACATAAACCTTGAAAATTATGCTAAGTAAAAGAAGTCATTCACAACGGACCACATATTACATAATTTCATTTATAGAAAATGTTCCAAATAGGCAAATCTGTAGAAGTAGAAAGTAAATTGGTGATTGCATAGGGCTAGGGGATTTGGGTAACATAGGGTGATGGCTACAAGGTATGGGTTACTTTTGGGAGTCACTTAAATAGTGTTTCACCAAAATTCATGTTCATCCAGAACCTCAGAATGTTACCTTATTTGGAAATACAGTTTTTATAGATGTAATTAAAGCAGAGGTTAGAGTGGGATGTAAGTCCGATGATGATAATGCCCTTATAAGAGACAGAAAAGGACACACAGACCACACAGACACATAGGTAAGGCCATGTAAAGACAAAGGTAGGGATTGGAGTGATGCAGCCACAAGCTAAGGAAGGCCAGAAACCACCAGAAGCTGGAAAAGACAAGGAAGAACCCTCTTCAGAACCTTTGAAGGGAGTGTGTCCCTGCCAGTGCCCTGATTTTGGTTTTCTGGCTTCCTGAGCCATAAGAGAATAAATTTCTGTTGTTTTAAGCCACCCAGTTTGTGGCAATCTGTTATAGTGGCCCTAGAAAACTAATTAAGTTACATATTCTTTCACCATTTCTTCAGTATTTTAGATGTTACAATACAAAACCATGACTTATTAAAATCCTCTTTAAGTTACTGCTCTTAACACTTCTTGGACAATATGGGATGTTACAGCATTTTAAGTTCATTTATTCTCTATCTTGGCTTTTCTATTATTACTATCATGTTTTGAAAAACCCTACATATAATTTAAAGATGAGACACATTATTATTAGTTATTATTATTGCTTTACACAGTCAAAATTAATGCAGACTTACATGGATATTTGCTTTTTCTGTTGCTCTTCATTCCTTTCTGCACTTACACCTTCTTTCATCTGACTCATCTTTCTTTTGCCTTAAAAACTCCCCTCTTTATTTTCTTTAGTAAGGATGTGTTGCTAACAAATTATCTGTTTTTGCTTTTTGGGAGTGTCTTTATTGTATGTTTGTGTTTTAAGGATACTTTTGTTGGGTATAAAATTGTGGGTTGTCAGCTATTTTCTTTAAGTCCTTTCAAAGTGCCTTTCTGTTGTCCTTTGGCTTTCATTTTTCTGTTGAAAAGTTAGTGATAGGTCTTGTTTTATGTTATTTGGAAATGAATATGTCCTTTTAATCTGACTTATATTTATAGTATTTCTATACTATATATTTATAGTATTTCCTTTTGTCCTTTGGTTTTCAGTTATTTGTCTGTGAGTCTAGGCCTAGACTCCTTTTTTGTAAGTGAGGGTTTTTTTCTTTTTCTTTTTTTTTTTTTTAAACCTCTTTTATGTCAATAATTGTGCTTAACAATGGAGACAGGAAGGAATAAGGGATGAAAATAACAAACATGCAGCCAAGCAATATTTTATTTAAACCTGTGAAATGCTATGCAATTGCTGAGGAGTGATTTACTTCCAATTATGTGGTCACTTTTAAAATAGGTGTAATGTGATACTGAGAAAAATGTATGTTTTGTGGATTTGGGGTGGAGAGTTCTGTA
>CAUYLG010027228.1:0-48857 GCA_963573385.1 Cacajao melanocephalus
TTTTTTTATTTCGTTATACCCAATATTTTTTATCTTTTTATTCTGTATTGTTTTTCTTTTTTTTTTTTTTTTTTTTTTTTTTTTTTTTTTTTTTTGAGACCAAGTCTCACTCTGTCACCCAGGCTGGAGTGCAGTGGTGCGATCTTGGCTTACTGCAGCATTTGCCTCCAGGGGTCAAGCAATTCTTCTGCCTCAGCCTCCGGAGTAGCTGGGATTACAGGCGTGCACCACCATGCCCGGCTAATTTTTGTATTTTTAGTAAAGATGAGGTTTCAACACATTGGCCAGGCTGATCTCGAACTCCTGGCCTCAGGTGATCCGCCCACCTAAGCCTCTTAAAGTGCTGGAATTACAGGCGTGAGCCACCAAGTCCAGCTGAAAGAATTTCTTAAGGCAGAAGAAATACAGATTACACAGGAAAATATAGATAAATTTAATGAATTAAAATAAAATCTAAAACATCTGTAGAACAATAACATACATAAAGACAAGCTGTAACTAGAAGATATTTGCAAGCAAACTATTTACAGAAAAATGATTACTACCCACTTAATTTCCATACACATTAATGAGCAAAAGAAATGGCATAAGAAAAACCTGGGCAAGCAATAGATCATTTACGAGAGACCTAAATGGTCCATATACCTGGAATGATGCTCAATACCACTACAAACCAGAGAAATGCAAACTAAAGGCCGAGCGCGGTGGCTCACGCCTGTAATCCCAGCACTTTGGGAGGTTAAGGTGAGTGGATCACCTGAGGTCAGGAGTTTGAGACCAGCCTGGCCAACATAACGAAACCCTGTCTCTACTAAAAGTAAAAAACTTAGCTGGGCCTGGTGGCAGGCACCTGTAATCCCAGCTACTCAGGAGGCTGAGGCAGGAGAATCACTTGAACCCGGGAGGTGGAGGTTGCAGTGAGCTGAAATCATGCCACTGCACTCCAGCCCACTCCAGCCGAGGCGACAACATCAATAATACATATAAAAAAAAAAAAAAAAAAAAAAAAGAAAAGAAAAGGAAAGGAAATGCAAACTAAACAACAACAACAAATTGCAAAAATTAAAGTCTAGCAAAATCAGTATAAAGGCAAAGAAGTAGAGAAACATAAGTTGATGCACTGTTTATAGGAATCTACACTGGTATAATCATGTTTTAGAAGCAATTTGACAAGCTAAGTTTAAAATGTATAACATTTTAAATACATACACATATGCATCCTAAGTGTAGGGCTTCTCCACCTTTTCAGTGTAATGGCACAAATGGAAAATAATAGTGCTCACACAGCCCAACTGGGAAAGTGGAAGTGGCTGCATTTGGCTAGAAATGACTTGCCTAGGGATTCAGACTGCCCCAAGACCCAACTGACTGCCCCAAAGGCCGAAGGGTTCAGTGCTTCAGATGTATCTATAACCCATTCTCAAGAAATCAGTGGTTAGGAAATTCTATCCTACAGAAAATAAGTACAAGAATATCTAGTGCTATAATGTTCATAATAATGAAAAACTGGAAACAACTTATACCTTATATATCTACAGGAGAAGGAACAAATTGTGGCCTATTATATAGTAGTCAAATTTAATAAACTAGAGCTATATTGTCACATGAAAATGTTTTTAATATGTTGAATAAAAAACTCAAATAGAATGATGTATGTTCTTTAAATATCAGACTCCATTATACAATTTCCTTAAGCCTTAAAATATTCAGAACAATGTTGTTTGAATATATATAAGCAATAAACATTATTTATATATAAGTGTATACATACACAAATATATAAATTATATGTATACAAAAGTACCACCTATACATAAACATATGAAGTAAAAGTATGAGTACATACACAAAAAGAGAACAATTTCAAAATAGCAATTACTTCTGGGGTAGAAAAGAGAGGAAAGGATTCATGAACTCATAAAAGGTATCTGTAGTATTATTTTTTTAAAAAGAGAATCTGAAGCAAATATGCAAATAATAAGATAATCTAGTGGGAAGTGTATGAGGTGATAGAGAGTACTGATCTCTGAAATATAAATGTAATTTTCATATGCTATAACACAGATTTATAATCAATATATTTTAAATAATTAATAAACTCTGGCCTTGCCTTATTTTTACATTTGGAAATAGTTGAACTATTAATTCTATTATTCTATTTTGTCTCCCTGGTATATATTCTTCAACTGTACTTATGATCAATAATAGAAATCAACAAAGATATTTAATAAGAGCAAATGCAAGATCAGGAATAGTTGACTTAAAATGCCAAGAGAGGCCCAAACCTAAGGACAGAAGTAACTCAAAAAGTGTTATATTATTTTGGAGAATCAGAGCTTCACTACCACCTATATATGAATTCTAAGAGAAGAAATATCATCTCCCCGTATGTTAGAGAACTCTTTAAATATCAGATTCCAAATTCTTAAGATATATATTAAGTCTTAGAACAAGACTTTATGGAATAAAATGCACATCAAGAAAACAGCAGCAAAAAAAAATCATTTAATTTGTTTTCTCTTTAGGTTTTTATTGCTTAACCTATGCCTGTACCAAAAACAAAAGAACTAAGAAGTCCAGTTTCATTATAGTCATACTCACGCAATCCCAGCAGAAGCACGAATAAAATGAATAAAGAGGCCACAAATGAAATGCCTGTGTACCCTGGGAGTAACTGCTCAGCCAAAATGTTCCAAAGGCAGTTTGCCAAATGAAAAGACATACTGGGAGTCCAAAAGCTTAAACCAACATTTTACTACAATTATTGGCTTTTCTCCACACCTCTCCCATCCTTCTACCTAAGTTATAGTTGAACCACTACATCTAAATTAGGTATTAGTTTCTCTGTACATTACAAAATACTGTGACTGAGGAGAATAAGAGAAAGGCTTGCAGAATACATCCCCTACATATTTACACTGGGAACAGCATGAGGCCAGGCTTCAACAACTACCATCTTGGTTGAACCTGGACCAATCACTCAGCCTCCCTGGATTCAGCTTCCATATCTGTAAAGTGATTGTAAAAATAATACCTGATTAACTAAAATATAAGTAGTTTTTCATATATTTATTAGCATGGGTTTCCCCTTATCCAAACTAACTGTTCATAATTTTGCCTATTCTCCTATTAGCTTGTTTTATTGATTTATAGAGGTTCTTTACATATTCTAGATACTTAATCTCCATCAGAAAAATGCCAATTTTTCCATAAACAGGAACTCTTCTGTGAGTTGTCCATTATTTGCTCAATTCTTTATTATGTCATTTGTTTTCTTCATTAACATGTAGGAAAGCTAAGTGGATGCTAATTATTTTTCTATTAATGGGTTACTTGCTTTTGCCAACCTGCGCCTTGACTTTGCATTTTGTAAGTAAATGTTTTATATCTGATCATACACTTAAATTTAATAAACACAATAATTGTAATAGTAATCACATAGTACCTGCCCTAACTATCTCATAGGACTGTTGCATTATTTAAATATTTTACAAACTATAACATAAACTATGATTTTAAAAAAAAAAAAGCTCTCACAGAAAAGTCACCCACAACTCTACCTCAAAATAGGACATGTGAAAAATAATTTGTTTGCAAGCAATCAAAATTCTCCTTTAATTAATAATAACCTGAAAGTTCTCAGGAATCACCTCCAACCTTAATTTATGGTACCCCAATGGGAGATCCATACTACCCAGGGATTCCCTACTGGAACTTCCTCTATAAAAGTGTCAATTCTAATGGATTACACCCTCAATCTTACTGTTTCACAAAATGAGAGGGGAGCTTTAAGAGCCTATGTTAAATTCCCTGCTGAAAATGGCTATTACTTTCTAGGCTGACTTGCAGAGCACTTCACAAATAGACTCTTAGGACTTACAGTTCATTATTAAGAATAAGAGAAAATTACTGCTTTTTATTATAGTATATTTCATCAGCCCCATACTTTTATATGTATTTAGTAACATTTTGTGCAGTTCTCTACATAATTTATATCTTCCTCATTTATACAATTCCCTTTAATAATGTGATCCAGATTAATAGGGTCCTAAAGACTAGACTGCAATGACTTAAAAAGATTTCACTATGTAATTTGAAGAAAGTCAAATTTTTTACACTTGCTCCTAAAGATAAGTTAACTCATAAAATGGGCAGTGCAGAGTATGGTATACAGAATAATGGTTGCCCAAAGATATCCATGTCCTAATCCCTAGAACCTGTGATTAGTCACATGGCAAAGGAGACTGCAGATGTAATTAAGGTTAAGGACCTTGAGATGGGAAGAGTAGCCTGAATTTTACAGGTGGGGTCAATCTAATCACATGAGTCCTTAAAAAGAGGAAGGAGGCACAGAAGAGTGGGTCAGAGAGGGGCAACATGGGACAAATGTGACCCACAAGTGAAGGTTTTGAAGATGGAGGTAGTGGGCCATGAGCCAAGGAATATGGTAGCGTCTAGGAGCCGGAAAGGCAAGGAAACGGATTTTCCCCTAGAGCCTCCAAAAAGGAACACAGCCCTGACAACACTTTGATTTTATTGCAATCAGATTTGTGTTAGACTTCTCGCTTACAAAACTGTAAGATAATAAATTTATGTTGTTTAACCAACTGAGTTTGTGTGCATAGAAAATAAATACACAGAGGATACCTAGCTTGTTTTCAGCAAAACCAACTGGTTAGAAGAGCATATGGAACCTGGCTCTGAGCTGAAATCACAACTTCTTGTCAACTGTGTAAACTCTCATCAACTATAAACTTCCTTGTGCCTCAGTTTTCTCATCTGTAAAACAGGACTAACAATATCCATCTCATATGACTGTTGAAGGACTAAATGAGTTGATTCATGTGAAGCATTTAAGGCACTGTTTCATCATATAGTAGGCACTAAACACATATTCTGCTATTATTGATTTTAATCAATAATATATTTTTAACTACCTTCTTTTTTGGTCCCCCATCAAAAAAAAAAAAAAAAATCACTAGATGAAGTCTTCAAAATAGTCAAGGAAATGAAGCCATCTAAAAAGAAAGGTCTGGCCGGGCGTAGGGGCTCACGCCTTAGTAATCTCAACACTTTGGGAGGCCACAGCGGGCAGATCACCTGAGGTCTGCAGTTTGAGACAAGTCTAGCCAACACAGTAAAACCCTGTCTCTACCAAACATACAAAAATCAGCTGGGTGTGGTGGTGCATGCCTGTAATCCCAGCTACTCGGGAGGCTTGAACCCAGAAGGAGGAGATTGCACCGAGCCGAGATCGCACCACTGCACTCCAGCTGGAGCACAAAAGCGGAACTCCGTCTCAAATAAATATATAAATAAATAAAGGTTTACACCTATCTCTACAAGCAGTCTCCATAATGCTCCTAGCCCCAGTCAACTACCAAGCAGTTCTTCAACAGTAATTCCTAATACTACCAAAGTCAGAGCATCACCATGAACTCCACTAAGTGATGAACACAAACTCCAGAACTTGACAGATAAAGTGCCTATCAAAGAGCAAGGCCTATCATATTAAGAATAATAGGGCCAGGCATGGTGGCTTATGCCTGTAATCCCAGTACTTTTGGAGGCCGAGGCGGGCGAATTATGAGGTCAGGAAATCAAGAGCATCCTAGCCAACATGGTAAAACTCTCTTCTCTACTAAAAACACAAAAATCAGCCGGGTGTGGTGTTGCATGCCTGTAATCCCAGCTACTCGGGAGGCTGAGGCAGAAGACTCGCCTGAACGAGGGAGTCCAAGGTTGCAATGAGCCGAGATCACACTACTGCACTCCAGGCTGGTGACAGAGCAAGACTCCGTCTCAAAAAAAAAAAAAAAAAAAAGAAGAAGAATAGATGTAACAAAATCAGTTTCTACTGAAATTTGCTGTAATTGGCATATTTCACCTTATTTGATATTTATACAACACTCATTTGCAAAGCCCGCCCTGTCATTTCTTCATAAATAATTAAATTTTTTATTTCACTTGGCCACTGACTTGGCAACATTTACATAAATTAATATAACCAGGCTAAGCAGTTATGATTCACATTATAAAAAAGCAAAGATGTAATAATTGGCAATTTCCATGAAAGGTATAAACTACAAATCAAATGTATAAATGCATTTTGTTTCATAATGCCACAGTCTACAACAGCTCAGAGCAGTGTTAAAACTCAAAAGCAACACTACATCAGAAAGAGGGAAAAAACAAAACCTTTCTAGCTCCAAGAAGAGGCTGGAGTACAAACTTTTATAAAGTACCATAATAAAAATAAATGTTTGCAATTTTTTAAAACTTGGCTACTAATTAAACTAACAAAGGAAAAACTATTATAAAATTCTTTACTTTCCTGTAGTTAAAGTAATAAACTTCAAGGTTCCAAGCCTAAATAACCCTAAAATAATTTTAAGTGGCATTTTAAAGGCAACACAATATGCCCCAACAATGTATTAGTAAGCTCTCAACAGAAACATTTCCAATTAGTTATACAAACTGTACTGATTGACTCCAAATTGTTTTTCTGTTTTTTCCACTCTTTCATTATTTCAAGCTCTACAAAACTAATAAAAACTATAAAAACTAATTTTTATCAGAAAAGACAACAATAATAAATATTACAATTTCTTTGAAAAGCAATGAAGATTTTGGCTGCGACAAGAAAGCATCTGCAAGGCATCCCACAAAAGACATCCAGTCTTCTTCTCCCCCAATCCAAAGCTACAATAGCAGAGAAACTCTCTGCAGAGGCCCAGAAGCTCTCCAAGCCCAGTTGAGCTGAACCCTCTGCAAAGGTAAGTTTAAGGCAAACCACCAGAGTCCCCTAAACCTTTGCATTCAGACTCAAAGTGTACCCTCCGGCCCTCAACCTTAAACATAACCCCAAAATGGCTTGGTCTTGTTCAACAGGATATTGGATATCACCAAAAAAGAAAATATAAGTTTGTAGATATTTCCTCAAAGTGTGTTACAGGTATGACTGTGTGTGCACACATGGATGCATGCACATTTAGGAGTGGAGAGGGCCTAGAGCAGAGGTCACACACTCAAAAGCTCCCTAGGACCAGAAATTGAATGTAATACATGAGACAGTTGAGTAAAAGCTACTAGGAGTAATAAAGATTATAGCACAAAGGAAAGCACAAGCTCTAACAAAAAGCATTCAAACTCAACTTTAAAAAAAACAGTGCTGGTGGCCCAGGTGTAGTGGCTCACACCTGTAATGCTAGCACTTTGGGAGGCCAAGGCAGGCGGATCACTTGAGGCCAGGAGTTTGAGACCAGCCTGGTTAACATGGTGAAAACCTCGTCTCTACTAAAAACACAAAAATTAGCCAGGCATGGTAGTGAGTGCCTGTAATCCCAGCTTCTCAGGAGGCCACGGCAGGAGAATCCCTTGAACACAGGAGGTGGAGGTTGCAGAGAGCCAAGATCACGCCACTGCACTCCAGTTTGGGCAGCAGAGCAAGACTCCATCAAAAAAAAAAAAAAAAAAAAAAAAAAAAGAAAGAAATAAAGGAAGGGGGGGGGGGAGGAAAGAAAGAAAAAAAAAAGGAAAGAAAAACAGTACTGATCAAATAAAACACAGATGCAGCTGGATTCCCCAGGCAGGCCAGGTTCAGCTGCCACTTTTCAACCCTGATAATGCAACAGCCCAATAAATCACTGTACATATTTGCTCTGAAGGTGGCAAAGGGCTCATCACAGGTTCCAACACACTTACCTCAGGCTCACCAGCCCAGCCCAACCTAGCCCAGCCCCCAGAAAGCTCCCCCAGGTCTTTGTCTAGGAACTGAGGCATACTAAAAAGCTTAGAGGCTGGAGAATTAAATACTTACCACTTGAGCTTCCAGCAGTAGAATACTGAGAGGTATCAAGGAATTTTCTAGGAGTAGGGAGGTTTGTAACGTCAATCAGAGGAACAGGAGAAGCATCTTTCACAAGGGAGCTGAATAGGAAAAGAAGTACTAGTTACCACTTTCTCCAAAACCAACCGAAGTCCCACTACACGCCCCACCTTTATCACTTTTGTTTTTGTCATGAACGCTCTTTACACTGGAACTTCAAACATCTGGAGCTCCCCAGTATATTTCCAATAAAGAGGTGACTGTCACAGAAAGGGGTATAAAAATGTATTCTTAGGGTTCCAAGTACTTAAATTTTTGTCATCTCACTAAATGCTGTTTTAAACATTAGTGTAGTGTATTCTGGATCAACTGGATGACCACCTTGTAATAACATGATGCCAGGCAATTCCACTATCCTCCTTTGTATCTGTATTAAATATTAATTTATCAACAAAGATCAGGTGACACCATGCCATGATACCAAATAAAGGTTTAACTATTGTTTGTGTTTTTCAAGCTAGAGTTTTTGACATATTCCAGAAGTTTACTACATTTAGTTTTCTTTAAAAGAGACTCATAAATGTCATGACATTAAGAATCACAACAATTAAAATGATTTAAGGATATCAAACAGGTTAATTCAGTATTTGATTACCTATTTCACCTTTCCTAACAAGGGCAAGCCCCTCATCTTAATGATTAACTTCAAATAAACTAATAAACTTTAAATAAACTAACAAATCAACTTTCTTCAAAATAAACACATTAATTTTAAATCACAAAAACTATAAATAACAAAATTCCAAATTAATTTCCATTTACGAGCACCTGTTAAGTGCAAGAACACAGGCAATGCCAAGCCAGCTAACCCTTACTCTCTGCCCTCAAGAAATGAAATCATCTCGCCACACTGTCTACAGCAGAAGAGCCTCTCGAAGCCAAGTCCAAGGGTAAGGAAGTCAAAGCCGTAATTCTCACTTTTTAGTACTGAAATACATCATCAGTAGCAGTGGCTAAGGAGAGCACACAAAGGAGAAGCAGGGAAGAGACCACGCCCATAGAAAAGATGTCTTCAAATGGAAGGATGTGTGAAATTGTGAATAACGTCTGCCCCCACCACGGCAACATATCCCCATCTTCCTCCCACACTCCCTTTGGAACGAATGGGCTAGGTATATGTGTATTCATAATCCAATAAAAAACAAACATGTTCTGAGAACTTTGAAAAACAAAGTTTGTTAAGTAATAATTTGGGTTCAAGTGATAATTTCGCTCTGTGTTAAAGAGCAAAATTATCACTTAAGGTTTTATTCTTTTTATTGAGTACAAATAATATGGGAGCCACTGTCCTAGGCCTTGAGGATCACTATGGCAGTCATTAACTTCTCCCTTTTCACTTATTACAGGGAAACAGGGAATCATTACTCAAATAATTCTTCAGCATCCATTATGTGCTTGGCACTGTGCTCAGCGCTGAGAATGCAAGTATGACTAAGATATGAACTAAACCAAACAGCATATTCCTAATTGTTAAAATCACTCACTAATGTGAAAAGTGAAGTATAAGATATTAAAAGTAACTGAAAGCATTTACCAGGAATTGAACTGGCATCCTCCCAACAACTCTTTTCCACCAATATAAACCTACAAGTTCCTAGCCTAAACTATCTAAAGAAAATCCAACAGCCCTCAAATCCAATAACTTTTCATAATGGTTTATCTATTTATAAAATAAATTACATAACAGATTTGTCCATTCTTTCATGTTTTATTACTTCTTTTGTCTTCTCATTTTTTTTCCAATCAATGACCTCATCCTCTTTCACCTGCATTTTACTCACAATTAGAAAACACTTCACAGGTCCCCCTAAGCCCTGGATACAGATACCCAAAGACACAGAGAGTCTTTCCACCATCTTTCCATGCCACCATAATGGTGTACATAAACGTCCTGTTGCTGCTTTCAAGAGCATCGAGAATGCCGAAAAGAGAGGCAAACACCTGGTTCTTATTAGACTGTGCTCCAAAGTCACTGTCTGGTGTCATCTTCATCTGTGATGACAAAGCATGAGTACACTGATGAATCTGAAATCACTGATGATCAGAGTTGGGAAAATTGTTGTGAACCTCACAGTGTGGACAAGTTGTTGTGAACAAGTATGAAGTGATCAGCCCCAGATTTGACGTCCAAGTCAAAGATCTAAAAAAAAATCACAGAATAACCTGCTTCCATCCCACCAGCTTGGTTTCACTGTACTGATTCAGTTCACATCATGGACAATGAAGAAGCAACACAAAAACACACAGGAGAGAAAATCCTCGGGATGTAATACATATTTACAAATAAAATGCTTCAATGGACCAAAGAATAAAGTAAAATAAAATTTTCAGTTATAAAAGATGACACAGGTTCATGGTACTGCTACAGAGTAAAAAAACTTAACTTCAACTTTAAATGACAGGAAAAAATATATATTGTCTAAATATTTAAATATTTCTGTAACAAAATGGAGGGTTTATTTTTAAAGCACAGGTAAACAAAGGTATCAATCAGCAGAAAAATTCAATTATATAGCTGTAATACTGCCTGCCACACCTAATGATGAAACAGTTATGTGTGTGCACATTGATATTTTTATATATCTATTTATAATAGTACACACTTCTATGAACACAGATGTACACATGAATCACTTTAGATTAAATCCTACAATTATCCTCTCAGTTTTAACCTAAAAACATATTTCAGTTAAATATAAGGTGATAAACGGCTTGCCATTTCAACTCTGAAAAACATAACCTGCTGATTTTATTATCAGAGCCAGAAGGGCCCTTGAACTCCATCAATAAACTTTTAGAAAGTCAATTTACTGCAAAACTATTTTCATACACTCATCTCTCTCTCTCTCTAAAATTTTCCCTTAGGCTTCAATTTTCTCCTTTGTGAGCACTAACCCAAAGGCAAATAACTCTGGAAATGACTTTAGTTTTTCTCCTGCTGTTTTATGAAAGGACTTAGTCTCAAAAGTTCCAGAGAAAAGGACGCACACCCACTCACTTTGTGACTACAGACATGAAGCTCAGTGGAAGGTAGGCGCTATTACAGAATATCGCATAAAATAGTATGGACCTCAGTTTCCATTTCATAACAGAGAAAAAGACTTCTTCTCACCACATGTCAGAGATATAGAATAAATTAATTAATTAATGCCTTCAAAGGGTTTTTAATCTCTCAGAGTTTTTGAAAACAAAAACTACAATCGAAATTAGACTGCTAGAAATATTATTTTTATTTTTAAATACATGATTACAAATGTTTATTTTAAATCCATTCAGAATCATTCATAGCTGAGATCAAAAGATAGCTGATGCACAATAAATCCCTTCTAGTATAACACAGTCCCCCAAAAATTACCAATTATATATTGTGACTGACTGCATTCTGCCATTTAATAGCAACATGGTAGAGGACAGAAAAAGTATACAACAAATGAAACCAAAAACAAGCACCAACCACTGTAACCTCAAGGACTTCCTGGCCATTAACCAACCTTCCAACTAGTAAGGATCTACTTCTAAATGTTAGATTTCAAAATTTCAAGATATGAAAACAGTTTTTTAAGAAGAGTTAGAAGTGCTGACAGCTTATTAAACATCTACTTTTTAATTATAAAGTATTTCTGTTCCTTCACTTAGCAATAAATGAGTTCAACTATGTCCGAAATTTACAACTGCAATTCATTTGGCTGATTTCGCGAAGCTAAAAACTGACAGAGGTGAGTTGAACTTTAAGTTGTAAATCTAGTAACTGATACATTCACTTCAGAACAGCTGGCACAGTACCTGTCAAAGAGCAAGTGCTCATAAAATTTGTTAAATCAAACTGAGCCAAGAAATATCTGTCAAAGATAATGTGCCCTTAGTAAGAAGATTTAACTAAATAATGAAACAGGAAAGTCTGGCATAGTAATTCTCGATAGTTCTAAGATCTGGTGGAACATACAGAAAGAATAATGAATGATTTAGAGGGTATAAAAGCAAAAAAGAGTCATGCTTTCAAATGACAGATCAAGGGTGAAGACATGGTAACAGAAAATAAACTGAAGCCAAAAATTTAAAATCTAAGCAAAGAAGGAAAAAAAAACTGAAAGAAAAAGAAAACCAACATATGTAAACAGAAAAAAAAAAAAAAAAACTTTAAAAGACAAAATAGTTAGGAAGCAAATACAGTGGAGTCAAGAACACTCTTTATATGCCCAGAGACAAATATGGACACCAAATTTTCTCTTCCATGAGCTACAGGATGTCCCAGGATGGCTGAGGAAGCAAGGTTAAACCGAGTATTTATTAATCCAGGATGCACGCAATAAATAAAAGAATTATTGTTTAAACAACTTTTTGTTAATTTTATCTGACTCTAAAGGTATAAATTCTTTCTTGAAAATACAAAAAATAAAAATAATCCATAACATCATTTTGGTATAATGCCTTCCAAAACAACTTACAGAAAGGAGCCTCAAGGCCAAACGCAGTGGTATGCCAGTTACTTAGGAGGCTTAGGTGCAAAGATTGCTTGATAAAATATTTTAAAATGAGTCTCTGTCTGTCTGTCCACCGCCACCCCCCCATATCACACACCCCAAAACTGGCACACATGCTCCTTTTTCAACATTCTTTGGTCATCCTGCATAGTTTTGAATTCTGGTTTTTCCCTTCAAAAGTATAACCTAAACATTCTCCCATTTAATTTAAAAAAATCTTCAAAAGGACCATTGGTAATTGTATTACTATTTTTGAAAACATGCTCACGATGTACATAGGAAATAAAATAATTTCTACTTCCTTATTACCCACCTCATGTTTCCATTTCTCACAAGCAATTCCTTTTATCAGGGTTTGACATTATCTTTCTGGACATTTTCTATACAAACACATATTTATACTACATATAAAGTATACATATTTAAGTTTCTATCCTTTCAATCTTTCACAAATAGGTTCATACTATCTATGCTATTTTTCAATTTGCTTTTGGGACCCAAAAATGCACCTCAGAAACCTTTCCACATCAGCACATAGAGATCATTTATCATTCCTTTTAAGTTCCATAATTACATGGTATCAATATACTCTGCTTGATGAACATTTAAGCTGCATATTTTTTGTTGTTCTTATCAATAATGTCACAATGAATGTCTTATTACATCTACTTTTATGAACTGGTACTGTTTTTGTAGGATGCAGACACAGAAATAAAATTCCCTTGACAAAGAACAGGCAAAATTTATTTTCCAAAGAGGCATACTAGTTATTCATCATCAAGAGAAAGCTACAAATCTCTGCCATCTTTGCCACCACAACATGCTATTAATGTCTTTGATTTTGATCATCTTATGAACAAGAAATTACACTTAATTTTTCAAGTATTTCTCTGACTACTCATGATATTGAACAACCTTATGTTTATTAGCCATTTGCATTCTTAATCTACGAACTGTCTATATCCCTTTTTAACTAAGCTTAAGAATATTTGCATGGTTTTAATATTAAAGCTTTATATGACATACACATATTTTCTCAGAGTATAATTTATCCTTTGACTCTGTTTTACTGAAGATAAGTTTTGGGTTTTTAAATGGGAAAACCATTTATTTCTTTATGTCTTCTGATATGCTTGGAAACAGCTCCTCCACACATATCCTCCTATATTTTTCTAATGCTAATAAAGTGTTACTACGTGATTTTTAATCTGGCTGAATAGTTTATACATAACAAGTAGGCATCTAAATTTATTTTCTTCAAATCAACAGTCAATTGTCTGAACACTATATACTAAATAGCCTTCATTACCCTCCAACTGACTTGAACTACTGTTCAAAAATACTAAAGTCCATATATCCTGGGGTCTATTTCTCAATTCTTATTTTGTCTCAACCACCGGATTTTCTATTTTCATGTCTGTACTGTTTTCTTTCTTTTTTTTTTTATTTTTGCATGTCTCTACTGTTTTCACTAAAATAGCTTTACAATATGCTTTAATATCACAGAAATGCCCCCTCATAATCTCCCTTCACAATTCTTTTAAACAATTCTTACGTATGTATTCTTTCATGTGAAATTCTGATTTCATTTGACAGTTTCAAAATTTTCAACTGGAATTTAACAGAAACTGACATCTTTATGAGCCAAAAACAAAGAGAGTCTCACCATTTATTTGTTTCATTTACTTTAATAGAATTTTTATTATTTGTATGAAAGCATGTACCTTTCTTTCATTTGCCAATTCTACTGCCTATTTTCTACTTCAAAAATGTCTGGTCTTTATATGTAAGTGCCTTAATGCGATTTCCTTTGTTTTCTCCTGCAGTGGAAATTTGTTTGGTGTTTGTTTTGGGTAACAAACATCTGACCAGTCCATTCCCACTGACTGCATCAAAGCAAAAAGAAGGCCCCATTTCCTACTATGGAAGCTGAAGGAGGCCAGGCATTACCCAGGCTCAGCAAACTGGATGCCTGAATCCAGAACTTTTAATCTTGAAGAGATAAGGAAAGATGCAGAGACATTTAGAGATCATTTACAGAAGAGTTTAACATCCAGCTATTATGGGCATGGTGCCAGCAAAAATAGCAACCCAAACAGACCCTTCCTGTGGCTTGTCTAAGACTGTGTGTTCAGCTGCTTAATCTCCATTGGTTCCTACTGGGTTTTAGAGCCTGATTATACAGACTTCCCATAAATTCTGTGAACAACCTGATAACTTTCCAATAAATTCTTTTCCTGTTTTAGTTACCCAGACTGATTTCCTCTATTTGCAATCAAGAATCTTGGCATATAATGAAACCATTTTTTTTTCTCTCTCTCATCAACGGAGGAACTTGAAGGACACAATGTTATTCTAGGACCTTCTGTACGTCATTTCACTTAAAGTTACAGCTTCATTTCACTTAAAGTCACAGTTTCCAAGAATCTATTGAGGGCATTAAGTGAGGATTTACTGTGCAGGTAGATTCAGGGCTTGGTACCATCTGCAGTTTCAGGTATTAACTGTGGGTCTTGGAATGTATCCCCTGCTGACAAAGGAGGGCTACAGTACAATATCCTTTGTAATAGGGAACATTTTTGTCCTCTCTGTTGATTTTTAAATATAAAAATCTTTTAAATATTCATAACTAGATTAGTAAAAACAAAATTAAACATATTTTCCCTAATTATTCTAAGTCCAAAACAAAACTTCTGACTTATCTTAAATAAGAATTCAGCATTTCTTTCTCCTATCTATCCAAATTTCCTAGTAACTATCAACTGAGTAAAAAAATAATAAAATTCCTGTTTATTATTAGAGACTATCCCTTAACTACGTAGACCTTTTGTTTGTTTGTTTTTTGAGATGGAGTCTTGCTTTGTCACCAAGGCTGGAATACAGTGGCGTGATCTTGGCTCACTGCAACGTCTACCTCATGGGTTCAAGTGATTCTCCTGCCTCAGCCTCCTGAGTAGCTGGGATTACAGGCATGCACCACCATTCCTAGCTAAGTTTTATATTTTTAGAAGAGATGGGGTTTTACCATGTTGACCAGGCTGGTCTTAAACACCTGAACTCAAGTGATCCTCCTGCCTCAGCCTCCCAAAGTGCTGTGATTACAGGTGTGAGCCACTGCACTTGGCTGACCTTTTTTTCAACAATGGTTTTTAGCTGATATTTTCAATCCTGTAAAAATGTATTTGTCATTTACTTACATATACATACATGTACACATTTAATGATATGTGGCCCTCAAAGTTGTTTCAAACTACCTACAACTTTATTGTTCTCTCCAGTTGTATTTTTGTCTTATGTGTTATAGTTTATCTCTGAGTATTTTGCTCAGAAAAAGAATACTAATTTTTTTTATTGTAAATTCATATCTGAGAATGTCTGTCATATCCCCTTGGCTGGGTAGAGACATCTTTGGTCTCAACTCTTCTCCATTCAGCTTTATGGACTTTGCTCTATTGTTTTCTGGCATTTAATATTCAGCAAATCCTGGTGAGCCTGATTTTTGCTTCTTACTATGTAATTGAACTGGATTTAAGTGTGTAAAACCAGATAATAGTGGTCTGAGTAAAATAAAGACTTCCTCTCATATAAAAGAGGTACCCCACCCAGAGCTAGAAAAGACGTTCAGCGTGATCATGGAGTTCTGGATGTGGCTTCTGTCCTCAAAGTCACCTTGTGTCTAGGATGGCTTGATGGCACCAATCTATGTCCCAGATAGAAAGTAAGGAAAGGCAAATGAAGGGTAAAAGAGTGAGTATACCAGTTTAACTGGTATATCTGAAAAATTAATGACCTCCCCATTCAACAGCTTGCAAACAGAGTTCCCACTAATCACTCTCTAGCTACATGAGAGGCGGGAAAATGCAGCCTTTTAGCTGGGCCTATGGCCACCAGGAACAAAGTAAACATTGCCATTAAAAATAAAGGGAAGAATGAATATTGGGTGGGTAAATAATTATCTCTGTCATTTCAGATCACATAATATTTCTTCCTGGTGCTTATAAAATTCTTTTTTGAAAATCATAACAATTTCCAGATTATATCTAACAGTAAAGTTTTTTTTTCATTAATTTTACCTTAAATTCTTTTGATTTGTAGAACAAGGTCTTGTTTTTCTGTTTAAGTAGGTTTCTTTATTTATACTCTCATTATTGCTTCTGATCCCCTCTGTCTGAGTTCACTCCAGCTACCATAATAAAGTAACAAAGACTGGACAGCACAGACAACAGAAATTTACTTTCTCACAGTTCTGCAGGCTGGAAGTCTGTGATTAAGGTGCGGGCGTGGTTGGTTTCTTCTGAGGCCTCTCTCCTCTTGCAGATGGCCATCGTCTCCCTGTGTCTTCACATGGTCTTCCCTCCAAGCGTGTCAAATTTCCTTTTTATAAGGACATCAGTCCTACCGGATTAGGGCCCACTCTAATGACCTCATTTCAACTTAGTTACTTCCTGAAAGACCCTATTTCCAAATACTATCATATTCTGAGGTACTGGGGATTAGGATTTCAATACATGAATTTTATGGGGGACATAATTCAGCCCCAAACACTAACATTTTAGTGTGATCCTCTGGAAACCCTAAAATCACTGGATTGACCACTGTTCAACTTTTGTATTTATCAACTTCATTTCAGCATCTTGTCTTTTTCTTCTTCATCACGAGGAAAGTTTTCCCTCCACATCAGTGATTCAGATCTTCTCTCTAAAGTTTTAAATAAAGACTTAAATGTCCCTACTTCATTTTGGTTTCCTTACATTTTATTCATGTTTAAGTTGGCTCTGTTAGCATCTCTCCTCCTTCTGTTCTTGTCGCTCCCTGTTATTGTTTCATAGAAGCTATGTGCCTGCTGCATATAACCACAAAATCTCAGTAACGTTCAACAATAAGCACACATTTTGGTGGCTGGCTGATCCAGGCTAGGCAGATCTGCTGATCTTGAGTCAGTTCCCTGTGTCTCTCACCCTTCTCCTGGGACCAACAGCAACGCAATGGCAGAGGCACGAGAGGCCACACTCACCGACATATGCACGTTTGAAGCCCCTGCTTGTGTCATGTACCCTAATGATGGCAAAAGCCAAAGCCCTAAAACCAAAGGGTAGGAAATACACCTCTCCCACTAAAGTAGAGGGGGAAGGAGTGATTATTCGGAATAGTCTACTACATCGTGTTTCTTGTATTTTTTGAGAAACCTTGAGCTTAAGTCTCTTAAATGTTTCTTGCTTGCTTTAAAAAAAATTTTTTAAATAAACGTACTTCCTCTGAGACCTCAAAGTAATGCTTATTTTCCCTTATAATATAGAATATATTCACAAAACTCATAGTGATTTTATTACTTAACCTTGCATGGGAAGAAATCTCTTCAGATCTGCTATTTATCACCAGGCATTGTGGAAAGAATTCCTTAGCACCTCCCCTACCCATCATTTCACTTTCTGCTAAGGTACTGACAGATACCCTAGTTAGAGCTAGTCTTGAAGTTATGTCTCAGGTACATATCCCTAGCTCAATTCTGTGTGCCTGCCAGAAGTTTTTCTAGTGTCCAACTGCTAAAAAGAGGTAGAAACTTCTCTTCCTCTGTCAGGGTCTCTGACCAACCTGAAGCATCACACGCAAATTTGGGATTTTTTATTCAAACAGGATAAGACTTGAAAGACTTTATTCCCGGTACATACTGCTTCCAGTGCTCTTCTTGTCTATATCTGAATGAAAAAGCGTGAACACGTATATTTCAGTAGATAGTGCTAAAATGCCCTCTGAAAAGATCTGTCTATTCTAAAGAAATGTTGGAAGGACATGTACTATGCACAGCTATCTAACATATATTAAAAACTCCAATGTTCTACCAACTTAAGATCTAGTATTATTCCCTACCAGGCTAACGAATTTCTTGAGACTATCCAGGCCATTACATATAGGGCTATGTTATAACCAACCAAGGAATAAAAGTGTTCTCTCTGAACCTTTCCTAAACTATTCTAGAAAAAGGACAGCCTAAAGCTGAACATAACCCGAAGTAACAAAGAATCTTATAATTCAATCACTACATCTATTTTTTTTTTTAAGAGACAGGGTCTTCTTGCTGTTGCCCAGGCTAGAGTACACTGGAGCAATCATAGCTCACTGCAGCTCAAATTCCTGAGCTCAAGACATCCTCTCATCTCAGCCTTTGGAGTAGTTCGGATTACAGGTGCACACCATTCCACCAAGCTAATTTTGGTCTTTTTTTGTAGAGACAAGGTCTTGCTCTGTTGTCCAGACTGGTCTTGAACTCTTGGGTGCAAGTGATCCTTCCACCTCAGCCTCTTAAAGTGCTGGGATTACAAGCATAACCCACTGCACCCAGCCAATACATCTACATTTCTACACTTCTTATATCCTTACAGAAAAGAAACATAATAAATGTAGAATGGATGAACAAACTTCAAATGTCAGCCTCTCAGAACATGGAGTATTTGCTATTAGAAAACCATCCTCAAGTTTCAGAGACAGTACATTAAAGGAAAAGTAAAATAAACTACAACAACATTCTGGAAAACAAAGAATATTCCTTCCAATCCTACACTGCCACAAGACACTATAGCAAAGATCCTCTTTAACCAACCTCATTTTCCCTTTTTCCTTGTTACGCTGCACAACTCGGCTAGTCGATTTGATGTACAGGTGCCGGTGCAGTTCATCTATGAGAACCAAGTGAAGGTTCATCTTCTTGCTGTGAAGTTCTAGTCGAAGGTCACTCAGTCCTTCCACCTGGAGCAAAGGGCCCTCCAAAGACTCAACTGCTGACACCTGAAAAGAGTAAAAACAGAGTCAATTAAGTATGACTTAATAACCTGGCAATATTATAAATAAAAAAAACTTCTTAAAAAATACTAACAAAAGGGAGCTTATGAGAACTTTATCAGCATATACAAGACTTTGCAGAGTATAATGTGGCTAGGGAAGAGTTTTTCTCACCTTCGATAATGATAAAACAATCTTGACAAAGATAAATATGAAAGCATGCACAGCACCACAGCACACTATTTATGTCCACACACATACTTGTCAATGGACGCATGGAAAGAGACTTCCCTATTTAAATGATTCTATCATTCACATTCTCACAAGAATCCCATGTACTAATGTTTAATCAACTTTCACTCAAAGTTAGCTTTTTTTAAACTAAGACTTTTAAAAAAAACACTAAATAAATGTTTTAAAAAGAACTTCTTCTTACAGCAATCATGACTCTTTGCGCTTACCAAGAGTCGGGCTCTCTCTCACTCTTTTTCAAATACACATCACACAGGGGTAAATACATTTTTTTACATGAATGCTGTAAGTGGGCAATAGTAGTCATCACCTCTCCTAGTCCTGATTCAGTTTGATAGAAGAAATGGGATATAAATGGTGACTGGAAGACAAAACATGAAGAGGAAGACACTCCCGGCTCAAAGCGGTTTGGGAGATTTTCAAGACAAAAGGGCTGGATAAATCAAACTGGTAGAGGAATGCCTACAATAAATGGAGAACATGAAGGATTCAGGGAACCTGCAGCAACTAACACACTTTGAAACTCAAAGTGACATCTGCAAAGGAGAAAAAAAAAGACAGCATGCATGATATAATCCCATTTATTCATGTATATAAAATTACGTTTGTTTTTATGTATAAAGATCTTGTGTATTTTCAAAGAAAAAACTTAAAGAGCATATTCTACATGCTATTCTTTGAGAGAAAGAAATGACAGGATGAGCTTAGAGGGAAAGAACACAAGTGAGCTCCTTCAGTGATGAAAATGCTATGACTATTATTCCCTGCTTAGGTTATATTAAATATTGCTAATAAGCACAGATAAAGGAAATAACTAAAATACTTCAGGGCAAAACCCTTAAATTTAATTATGGATACAAACATGCTCCTAAAGAATGAAGCATTTACTCTAAAGCAATAGGTAAAGAAAGCCATGGAACATATTGATCAAAAATGTTGATCACACATCTATACCACTCTAAGGAGTCATCTAGGAGTGTGTGGACAGTTAAGAGAGAAACATTTGTAGCTGCCAAATAGAAACCAGCCTGAAATGGTAAAGAAAATGTGATGGCTTACCCACAACCACATCACTTGCTTTGTGGTGTGCTATAATCAAATGTCAGTAGCAAATAAGTTTCCTTAAGTTAACCAAGAAAGAATCAAGGAATGGAAGAGTGACAAGCCCTGGGCCAGCTCTGCCCTCTGAAGCCTACCAGTTCATTTTCACACTGACTTTCACTGCCCCTGCTACGAGAGCCCCCGGGCCCAGAGCAAGCTGCCAGCAATTCCAAATGGAAAGGCAGCCTCACAAAATGACCACAGTATCCCCAAGGAGGAAAAAACAACAAATTCATTTACACTTATGCCCTAAAATGGATTTTAACTCGGGTCTCTAGCAGAGAAGAGAGGATGCATTAACCTTCAGTGACACTAAGATCCAGAAAATGAAAAATAATTTGGTAAACCACTGGCCCATCATGTAGCCTTATCCCTTAAGGTAATTAAATCCAGCTGAGATATTTAAGCTTAAAAACCACCCACTGCACATCCACATTTGATTTGTTTGTAGGAATTTACATGACGATTTTTAACTCAAACAGTACATGTTCCACATACTGAATTTTATGACAAGTGTCAACTTTCAAAGTCATCTAATTAAATTAAAAGTAAAAATTCAGGTAAAACACTTAGCACAGTGCCTGGCACCTCCTGAGTGCTCACTGAAATTATATTTAACAATCCCTATTAATTCTATGAGTAAAGAAACGTCAGAGGGTATTCCCAACATGTTTTAGTGAAGCATTTTCAGTAAGTGGTCCTTCCATCTTTGAACCATTGTAACCAATTAAATGACAAACTTTGAATATGTTTCCTTGACCCAAAATACAAGTAAAATTAACATATCTATTATCAAAGGTAGTCTCAGAACTTCAAAAATGTGAAAACCTTACCACAAAATAGAAGACAGAATAGTCTCTTATTTCTATAAGAAAACACTGTGTTTTATTTTCTGGCCTGCACTTATTAACATTCTATTTGTAAAGCTATAATTATGAGAGCTGAACAAGGTCACTATCTTCCCTTACTGTCACCATACTAAGTGGTACTCAAACCAACTTAAAGAAAATAGTTGCCAATGCAACATTTGCTCTCTAGAATATCAGTTTCGAAAGATATTTAAGAGACAACATACATGGTACAGTGGATTGGTAAATGCTGTCTGTGCCTCTATTCACACATCAAATGCCATATAAGAGAGATTTAAGAGAAATTTAAAAGATATTCAAATTTCTTAAACAGAAATATAAGAGACGTGATTGGATTAAAGTAGACAGCAACAAAATAGTCTTCCTAAATCTTCTCTGGTTTTAAGGAGTGTGAAATATAAAGTTTACATAAAAAGGAAAAGTTGGTGAGACAGCAGTCATCCCAACAGGCTGCCACTGACAGTCAATTCTGTTGTTCTGGGAGGTCCGGTTTCCAGGTATCTCCTAAGATTTGGGATTTACTAGAAATCATAAAATAATCATCTGTATCTAGGAATGTGCATAATTAATGATAAAAGACTGTTTTAATATATGGGAAGTGGTCATTATATAAATTACTTCACTTTTCCAAATGTAATGACTACAGAGTAACTTTTAAATAACACACTGATTGAAAGAAAGATTAACAGACAAATTGATTTGTCTGATTGGAAGATTGAAACACTGAAAGATTCAAAAGACAAAATACACAGTACAGTGAATTGGTAAATGCTGTCTGTGCCTCTATTCGCAAATGCCATGCATTCATGCCCCAAATGATCTGTAATATGACCTCCTAGAATTATCAGGTATATCTCAGTTTCTTAGATTACTATATAATATTGAGTCACCTAAATGTATTTAGAATTCTTCACATATATAGATGGACAGAGGTATTTTTAAATGCATTTTGGAGGAAAAAAACGATACCACTATCAGTGAATTTTTTCACAGAACACCTATTACCATCTAATAGAATATTAATGTCCTAGTCAACACAGTTGGAAACTGCTCAGATAGATAATAGGAATTGAAAACAAATATTTCCTTTAGGATTATGAAGATAAGCAAACATTTTCCAAATATTTTATCACATGATATTGAACAAGAAGCATGTTTTGCTATTAGAAACCTATCCATGTAAGAATACAAAACTTCTAAAAAATGTTTCTATAACTAAAAGAATAGGCCAAACACACAGTTAAAATGTATATAATCAAGAATTCAAAAAAAAACTTGCCTGAGTTGAGACATAAGTCTACAACGAAGGAAAATCTTTGCAATTAGGAACCACCATACCCTTACATTTTCTTTCCCAAAGCCTATTTCTCAATTTCATTTTAGTTTAAAATACAGGAAATAATTATTTCATAGTTAAATGCTTGTCTTTAGCTGGTCTTAATCAAACTTATTAAGTAAAAAGATCTCGTTTGGTGCTCTGACATGAACCAATGTAAGTATTTTGGAGGAGAACAGCTGCTTTGTTGAAGAAATGTAAAAGAAACTACTGATCTTTTTATTTTTTTAGTTGAGGTGGGTAAGACACACAAAGGTAAATGTCATGAGTAACTGTTTCTGAATAGAAATAAGGTTCAAGCCAAAAAAAGAAGAAAAATATGTATATAAACAAAAAAAAAACACAACTGATAAACTAAACCACCTGGTAACTAATGAAAATGCTTATTTGGGCAACGCTGTTCCCTAAGGAAAGCAAATGTATTGCCATTACCGAATCCAAAACAAATATTTCCTTGAGGACTCTGAAAATCATATGGTTCCAAAATGTTTTATCACTTTTCACTAGGTCAGTCAGTCTCCCTTAAGGAAGCATTTTTCTAGTAAGACAACATAACCATTATGAAAATGTTGCCATGGTCTACCTGCGAGATGCAGTAAAGATATGAAATTAGGCTACTCCAGAGAACTGATACTCTCCCTCTTCCCACATATATGTAAGACACAATTAAACAAACTTTTTGAGCAGTCTCAACTATTTAATAAATAAGAACACCACAAAATCTCTGTCTACGAGCAAAAGAAACATGCCCTGAAGCCCTAGGTTTACTTAGTTCCCAGGTCACCCACCTGCCACAGCCCTGCCCCTAAACTGCTGGAAGGCAACCTCCAGTGGTTTTAGGCCCTGCTCCCCTAGAGGGCCCCCTACCCCCAAGTGTCCACCTTCAGGATCAGGGAGTCCTGGGTGGGCACAAGAGGCCTCCAGGTCTCCCAGTAAATGCTGAATGATTCAGACTCACCTCTAAGCAAGCAGGGAAGATATTTATCACATAGGAGCCAAGAATCCCAGATCATTTACTCACCAACTATTTTTACTTTGCTATACCTTATTTTTCCCAGGCAGAAATTTTTATCTTTATCAGAAACTAGTAGAACAAACAATGCAGCTTAGAAAAAAGAAAAACAAAAAACAAACATGGTATCTATCACATTATTAATTTAAACCATATGAAAATACTGCTTTTTTCTTTACAGGTCAAAAATTACCAAATACTGATTATTTCCTATGGTCCAACCTAACAATTGTAGCAGCAGAAAGCTCTGATACATCTGGGACATCACAGCACTTTCTGCAGAACATTGTAGCCTTTATAGAACTCTGTGTATTTAACTGCATCAGATACACTAGAAATAATTTTAATAGAATATACCACAATATATGTATGTGACATAAATGCGCAAGCAAGTGAACCCAAAAATCCCAATTGTTAATACAAACCTAATAACATCATCCACGTAACTTTTGTTTACAGCATGACACCAGTAAACCAGTCTTCGTGTAAAAATGGTAGTCGGGGGAATAAGAGTATGGGATATGCAAGGGAAACTAAGGGGATTCATTCAAGGGTTAGGGCTATTATGAAGGTTTCGGGGACTCTTGCGGGATCTATGGGAAAAACAATCTCTGATTTCAGCTTTACCAGAGCAAACTAAGATGATGTTTCTGGCTCCCTAAGGCTAAGCTTTGCCACTGCCTGAAAGCCTCAAGGTTATTGACAGTCTGGTACTGAAGACAGACTTCCAAAGATAGCTGCATCAGGAACAAGGCCAAGTGCCTAGAGCAAGAATACTTTTTTCCCCCAACTCCTCAGCCTATATGCTAATCAACAGTGATCAAGTCAGATAATCAAAAGTGCCCATTCTTAAATCAGCCTGATAAAACAATATCGATCAGACCCATTCAGGTGCCCTGTCTCCCTTAGGAAACCCAATACCTATAAAGCAGACTTCGTGTACTCTCACCACTAAAAAAAGGATGCTGTCTACCTCTACTCTCTCTTCATTACTGCCAGGGTTATTGCATGTTTTTATTTAATAAACCTTCATCAGCTCAAATGAAGGGCTGTTATTAGTTGAGCTAACAGCAAATGATAATGCTCCAGAGAGATATCAGTGCTTGTCCGTGCATTAACAAAGAGGAGAAGGGCTGAGGTCAACTATGTGTCAATGTAAATGAGGCGATATTAGGTACTAAGGACTTAATGCAATAGACTGCCAGGGAGATAATGGAATTTACAGGATAAGGCAAATTAGATGAAGTTATTGATAAGTGAATGAAGGGAGGAGGGACTGCAAGATAAAGTGTTGTCAAAGAAAAGGACCTTTACTTGTGGATTTCTTCTTTAAAGTATCTTCAGATCTATCTTGGAAAATAAAACTCAAAAAACAGGATCAAATGTGACTTCTTCCTTCATGAAAGAACTCACCCCATTACTACCATGAAATACAGACTTGTTCTAAAAGCATACCATTTTATTAAGCTATTCTTAAGCATTCTTTGGGTCCTCTCTTTTGTTGTTGGTTTTTTTGTTTTTCCTCTTTAAACATCAGGGCATTCTGCCACAAATGATTCCCATATTTTATTAAAGCAAAATTGATATTTCTTTTTTTCCTCCTAAAGTAGGGGAAGCCAGGTCTTCTAAGATACTCTATCATACTCTCAGCCTGAGTCTCACAGAACGGCAGTATCTGAGAGATGAAAAGTAAGAGCTTTCTCTTGAAAGAGACCTTTAAAGGTTGTCAAGACTGGGGTCCCACCCTAATTTCACAGATTAAAAAAAAAGTGAGACCTATAATAATATTTTTTTAAGCTTTGCATTTCTCCCAAATTACAAAAATAATACGTACTCAACCAAGAAAACCTGAAAAACACAGAAAATTACAAAAGAAAAAGACTATCATACTGCCACTCATCTGATGCAGTAATATATAATATTTTAACCTAATTATTTCCAATCATTTTTCCATGCAAAGTGTTTTCAAAAATAACTGCTTTTAAACATGCTTTTTCCATTTGGCAATACAGTGGGAGCAAGTGCCTATCCCTAAACATTATATTTAGTATTTCCATACTAGTGCATGAGTATAAATATACAATGACTTAAACCAATTCCCTATATTTAAGTCATTGCTATCTTTTTACTTTCATAGATCTTACTGTGATAAATATCCTTGTATACATATTTTTAACACAAAACAGTTACAATTCTTCATTCTTTCCTTAAAATAAAATTCTAGAAGTGGATCCCAAGTGCTAAGCTATGCATAGTTGTAGGGGTTCTGATGTATAACTCCAAATTAAGAGCCTAATTTCTTCTAAAAGACCTTGTAACAGATCTGTTCACAATTACTTTCCTGATGAGATTAAACTATACCTATACTTAACACTGTAAGAGAAAGATAATTGTAAATTGCTCATAGGAAAGCTTAGAAAAAAACCTTTTTTGTTCCTAACCTCATGGTCCCTTCAATTCCCAGTTCCCATCAGTGCTCTATAAGAGAGCATTAAAACCTAGGTTTCTACTACAAACTGCAATACAAGAGACAACTAGGAAAGCCATTCATCCTAAAGTCACTCACCCCGTCATGTTGTTACTCTGGGACAAGAAAAAGTTACAGAACAACTCTCTTTTCAAGAGTTGGCAAAGGAGGTCTCAGAGTCACTTCAGGCTCACACTTCAATCAAGACAATTTCGCCCACACTCTGCAAGAGCCCCAAATCCATTAGAAACGCTCAGCACTTACACAGCTCTTTACTAACATGAACTATTAAAATCCCACAAAGGAATGACAGAGGAATATGGCTTTTTTCATTTCAAGAGCTAGGCAACCACAAGTAATTAGTATTGGGATGAATCTCAGAGAAAATAGACTTCTTTAACAAGCTCCTCCTATCTTGTCAAGCCAAGCAAAAGTTACTGATCAGAATTCTCAGACCATCATCAAGTTGAGATTGAAGTCTCCTATCAACAACATGGGTTGTCATATCAGCTGCAATTTAGACAAATATCTAGTTCCCATCTGGCCACAGACTGACCAATCAAAAATCTGTTCAAGAAAGGTCATATGTGAGGTTGAAACCAGAAATATGAAGGAAGATAGCAGCAAACGACTTAGGTATTCTTCTTTACTTCGAGTATTCTTTCTGTAGACTCAAGTGTGTAAACATAGTCACACTTGGTTCGTGTGATTAAAACAGGTGTGCATTAGTGATGGTAACACTGGAATAGAAATGCTACTCAGTGTAAACAAGCCCAGACTCCTGCATTTTCTTTTTACCTGGCACTGGGAAATGACAACAGTGATACCTACACCATTTTAAAGTTTTATACTGTTTTATATTTTACAAAGCACTTTTCCTGTACTATATTTCACTTTTATTCTCATAAGCATTCTATAATATAGACAGGTAAGTATCTGTTTATTCTACAGATAAGGATACCAAAAAAAACAGAGAAATAATGTGATTTATTTATCTAAGCTCAAGGAACTGGTAAGTTGTTGAATCAGACTAGAACTAAGAACTTCCTGCTTTTAAATCCATTTTGTTTCTACTATGACACACTACACATATCCACCACTTGTCAATTAGTAAATATATTCTCTAATTTCAATCCATTAAATCCCTCCAGTAGGTCACATCAGGACCCACAGCAAAAATGCACAAACTAGAGCATCAAGACGACAGTTCTGAAGGGTGCAAGTCAGTCCAAACCTGGAGAATCATCTCATTTAACTACTAACCTACACCTATTTGACCAAATAATCAGACTATAAAATCAGAATAAAAGCCAAATACTCATCAGCTCTATCCCAAAACTACAATAAATCCCAATTGTTTATACAAACCTAATAACATCATCCATGTAACTTCTGTTTACAGCATGACACCAGTAAACTGGTCTTCATGTAAAAATGGTAGTTATGGGGAATAAGAGTATAGGACATGCAAGGGAAAACAAAGGTGATTCATTCAAGGGTCATACTTGAATACATACTTTATTGTATGTATTTATACATATAATAAAAATACATACTTTATTGTATGCATTCATTCATACAATGAAGTATGGCAACAAAGCAACTTCAAACAATAAACTTCTACATAAATGTGAATATCACCCCATGTGATGTGTGCCTTACATAAATACTTGTTTGCCAACTATTTACAGCTCGCTAAATGAAGACAAGGACAATAAGAAGTGCTCAAATTCCGCAGAACAATCTATACCCTACACCAACAGTTCCAAATTTGTCTGTATATTGGCATTATCTCGAGAATGTCAATAACTGAAGTCAGTGGCCCACCTCTAGAGATTTCTATTTAACTGGTCTAGGATACGGCCTGAGTTTAGAATTCTTGCAAGATCCCCTAACGTGCCGTGTGGGAATCACTGCGCCATAGCCAAGCCAGCCAAATGGAAATTGCTGAACCTTGTAGGCTTTGGTGCAATAAAACAGAATTTTCGTTGGCTTTAAAATAAAAGAGGCAAATGAACAGCAGATAAAATAAGCAAAATTTTTTCTTAAAAAAAGGAAAACTAATACAATAACCAGGTGCCTATCAAACAATCTTGTTTCTAAAAACCCCAGCCTTCAAAAAACAAATATAAATAAAAAGGGCCTTGAGCAGCATGAAAAATAGCTACTACAAAGCCCTGCACTTTTACTCTGTAAGAGAAAAATAAAGCTGTCACAAAACTACTCACTTAATTATAGATATAAAAAAACAAATTACTCATTTTGTTTTCAGCTTTTCCTAAATCTTCTTGAAGGAAGATCAGAATGAAGGGGGGTCCCATATGTGGCTAGAAGCAGGTACAGCTGACCACCTCTATTTAAATAGCAAACTCTACCACCCCTACCCCAACCCCCAGTACTCTCAGTCTCCCTTTCTTATTGTATTTTTCTCCATAATAATTAGACATCATAATATGAGAGACACTATTTGTTCACCATCTGTCTCTTCCCACTAGCAAGTAACATCCTCCAAGGTTAAGGCCACCTTCACAGATACACATACCAACAACAGAAGTTATCGACAATGGCATTATCACATGTTAAAGACCCAATCATTTGTCTCTATCAAAATATGTGCCAGATATTTTCCTGATAAATTATTAGCATAGAATATTGGCCTCAGTCTTTTAAGCTGCTCTTCTACACTAGGAATAGATTGGCTTTAGTAATGGCTATTTCATTATTGATCGCTGATATATTTTTATCACATTGTGGAGAAATCCATATGGAATGCTGGAACATTGTTGTACAGTCACTGAAACACTTTCAGGTTTAGTCCAATAAGCTCACTAGAATATTCCAGTTCCTGTTATCTACAGAGTTTTCACATTGATATTTTTCCCAGAGTAATAAGAAAAAACAGTTGTGAGATCTCAGAAACTTTCAAGCCAGATGAAAGGGATATATATTTTGGCCCCCTTTTTTCTTGCTTGCACATTAATCATTTCGCAGTGGATGCATGATCACCCGTTCGTTGTGCATAAAGTAGAGAAAATAAGAACAGTCTATTTGCTAATGACACAATTGTATTGACACAAATAGAAGCAACCTCACTGGTCCACTGGTCCTCCTATCTAAGCACTCACAGAAACAACAGCTTAACACCAACTCTTCTAATACTAAAACATTCTGATGACAAACACCTTCCAGTACTGACCTGGCTTATATCTAGTGATGATACCCAGTGGATTAACATATTTAGTTACCTAAAAGTAAATTTTACAAGCTGATCTTGGATAGTTTACCAACAAATTACATTGCTTATCATTATACAATCAATGGGTACCCTATGAAGATATTTTTAACGTAGACCAAGTAAGCAATTGATTACACAGAATCTGAAATTTGTCCATGCCAAATCTCAAAAATATGACATAGAATTGTGGGTCTTGGTGACCCATCTGTGCATGTGTTAGAGAATAGAATTGCTTTCTGAGAAAAATCTTCTCCACTCGCAAGAGTTCCTTTAACTTTGAAAAAGGTGGGCTGGCCTTTCATTCAGATACATGTTCATATTGGGCCAAGAAAAAAAGGAATCAAAACTGCTTAATTCAACCCTACTTCAACTTTTACTAGCTCAAAAGAAGTCCACCTCCAAGACAGTTTTTGAGATTATAACATGAAAGCAATCATCATATCATTTCCTATCAGTAAAATTTACCAATTTATTATAAATAACATTTCAAAAACTAATTTATACTGCATATGCTTTATGTACACAGTTTAATATCTCACTTAATTCTTTTAACAATCCTTGGAGATATATATATATATATATATATATATATTTTTTTTTTTTTTTTTTTTTTTTTTGAGACAGAGTCTCACTCTGTCTCCCAGGCTGGAGTGCAGTGCAGTGGCAGGATCTCAGCTCACTGCAACCTCTGCCTCCTGGGCTCAAGCAATTCACCTGACTCAGCCTCCTAAGAGTATCTGGGACTATAGGTGGGTGCCACCATGCCCAACTAATTTTTTGTATTTTTAGTAGAGATGGGGTTTGACCATGTCGGCCAGGCTGGTCTCAAACTCCTGACCTCAGGTGATCTGCCCGCCTCAGCTTCCCAAAGTGCTGGGATTACAGGTGTGAGCCACCACCCCCAGCCTGGAGATAACATATTATTCTTAACTCCAACTTTCAGCAAAGATAAATTACTAACCACAAGTCACCAAGCTAGTAAGAGTCAAAGTTGGGATTCAAGGATTGACGACCTAACCCAAATGAAGACCCATGCTGACATTCACAACCCTCCATGTTATCCGGCAATTACAAAGGATCTTGTTAACTCAAAGTACTACAAATATACTTACTTTTATTATACAAGATCTCAGAAAACTATTCAATTAAATAGTTACCCTACTCTATTTATCCCAGATATGGCCACATTTTCCCAGTGTAAGTGAAATAATTCCACTACACCATTCTCTCAGCAAAGCACTCTGGGATCCTCTGGGAAGAAGACAGCTATATAAATATAAGTTGTTATTATAATTATCATAATAATCCTTATCTGACTACACAGCTATGGAGTCTTTTTAAAAGGCATATAAATAAAGACAGACAAAATGATTAAGAGACATTCAAAATCTCTACAATCTCAGGAAGGCTTCAAAATGAAAAAATTATTTTAGTCACAAGCCTTGTGACTGTCAGCTAAAGTACTTCAAAACTATTTGCACTGGCTTGGTTTCCACTGATTGAATGCAATTATGAATTGACTTCTATGGGATGATAAATCAGAACTTGTGTAAGTGGTTTTCAAAGCTCATCTGTGCAATTTTAGTTCGATGCAGACTTCTACACAAATTTTCCCTTAAAAAAAAGTTTATGAAAATATTAACTATCATGAAATACCTTCCTGGTTAGCTCATGCCACTGGGAAGAAGCTGCTATTCTTATATTAATAATTCTTCCCTGAATTAATCAGTCTTTGTACATTAGAACCAGCAGCTGGAGTGTTTTGAGTGATAATGAAACCTGTAACAAGGCATCTTCAGCCGTCTTTTCAAGACAATAAGGGAATTAAAATTTCAATTTAAATGCAGAGGTTTGAAACACGCTTCACTGGCAAAATTACTTCAATTAATGTGAGTGGAATACAAAGGACAGACTGCAGAAATGTGATGCAGCAACCAGAAATTATGTCATTAATGTGCTTGCATCAACCCTGCACAATGACTGCAAAGGTCTAATTTAAACCACACATATCACAGAGCTACAGGCTACAATATTAATCAAGTCTCTGATTTCAATGTGACGGATACAGGCTTCTTGTAGGATCACTTTTAGCTTTTCATAAGCCAAGAGCAGCTGTTTACCTTGAAGAAAGAAACAAAAGGCCAGACCTATTTGCAGACGTTCCCTGTCATGACAATTTAATTATTTTATGCAATACTCAGGTTATCATATCAAAAGAAGAAATAAATATCTCAACTACAAACCAAGCCTATAGCTACCAGACCAGTCTGATGGTGAAGCAGGAATAGCAGGAGATGTCAAGAACAATGGGTCACCATAGAGTTATTTACTCTGGATTTATTTATTAATCTATTCTGAGTAGAGATTAAATTACTAAGCATCTGCATCTGACGTAAAATGGAAATGCAAAATCTTTTGACAAATAAATCCAAGGAAATCAGGGAGTTTTGAAAGACTAGATAGTTTTGTATTCACTTTCCACTGATGTCTTTTAGGAAAGATTTTCATTTGGACCCTTGAGATGCCTTAAGTAGATTTTACTTCTAACAGCACATAACCATGGGGAAAGAAAATGTGATTGTTTTTCATGTGAAGCCCAATAAAAGAGCAATTATAGAGCTTACTACTCACTTATACAAAAGACCAAGTTGAAGATATCTCCAACCTTTTAAGTGCACTTTAAATCCTGCCTCCACGAAATTTTTGCATATTGGGATACACAAATCATTGTTTATTGGGATATGCCAGTTCCCCAGATCATGCAAAGTTGTAAAATGGTAATAATATGAGAAGTAGAGTTGTTGAAAGAAATAAGTTAACAAATGTAACATATTTCAAATAGTACCAGCACATAGTAAGTGCTCAATATATACCAGCTATTATCATTGTTATTCATTTAATTATTACAAAAAGGAAAGGTTAGAAACTAGAGAACCTTTCCATTAAAAAATAAATACTGAAGAAAAAGCAGAACAAAGCTCCCACAAAAGAAACACCTTTTTCTCTAGGTAGTGGTATTAAAGTCTTCCAGATAGTCACCCATTTAGCTAATGATTTGTGAACTCTGACTATATGAGCTACACTATGCTAAGAACAGGGTAGACAAAAATAGATGACAAAATCCCTCTCCTCAATGACCTACCACACAAACAAAAAGAATTATATTAAAATGAAACATACGATGTAATGGAAACATAAAGAAAAGCACCTAGCTATCTGAATATCTGGGACATTCAGACAGGTGATGAAATTTGAGTGAAGTCTTAAAAAGTAAGTCATTTTCCAGGCAGACAGTATTGGGAATCAGTTCAGGGAAATATATGGTCAATTAAAAAACAGAAATATATCACATCCTTATGCACCAGCAACCAATAACTAGCAACTTTAATAAATAAATAGGTACTGTTTCAAAAGACAAGAAAATGTAATACTCAGAAATAAATCTAACAAAATGTATATAATATCTCTCTAAGGAATATATTGCTAAGCATTATTGAAGGACACAAGTGAAGATTTTAATAAATGAAAGGAATATTATGTTTACAGATAAGATGACTTAACATTGCAAAGATAATTCTCTTAAATTCAATCAATTAGCTAATGAAGGTTCAAGTGATTCTCCTGCCTCAGCCTCCTGAGCTAGCTGGGATTACAGCCATGTACCACCATGCCCACCTAATTTTGGATTTTTAGCAGAAATGGGGTTTCGCCATGTTGGCCAGGCTGGTCTCGAACTCTTGACCTCAAGTGATCTGCCCACCTCAGCCTCCCAAAGTGCTGGGATTACAGGCATGGGCCACCATGTCCACCCACGAAGACAATTTTGAATCGCAAGATCAAAGAATCTCTTCACATCCTATCAAGATGTATTATAAAGTTATAGGAGTTAAAACAGTATGGTTTGGGTGCAGGTACAAATAACACCATTGAACAAAATAAATAGCTCAGAAACAGATCCATGCATATGTGAAAACTTGGTGGTGTCTGACCAAAATAGCATTATAAATCAGTAGAAAACCGATTCAATAAACAGCCTGAGCCAACTGGCTATACAGAAAAAAGACAAAATTAGATCCTCAGTTGATACCATATAAAAATGAACTTTCAATAGGTTAAAGGAGAAAACATAGGAGATTATCTTATGACATTGGAATGGAAAAAAATTTCTTACATCAAAACTCACATAACAGGCCAGGCACAGTGGCTCACACCTGTAATCCCAGCACTTTGGGAGGCCAAGGCAGGCGGATCACTTGAGGTCAGGAATTCCTGACCTACAAAAATTAGCCAGGCATGGTGGCACATGCCTGTAATCCCAGGTACTTGGGAGGCTGAGGCAGGAGACTTGCTTGAACCTGGGAGGCAGAGGTTGCAGTGAGCTGATACTGCACCACTGTAGTCCAGCCTGGGCAATAGAATTAGACTGTCTCAAAAAAAGAAAAAAAAATCACATAACAAAAAATACTGAGAAATTGAGAAATTTTTTTGCATTAAAATTTTTAATGTCTTTGTAACAAAGACACCATAAACAAAGGAAAAAGATAAATCCCCAACTGGGAGAAAATATTTACAATCCATCTAACAGACAAGAAGAATATTAGAATATATAAACAACCAAACAGAGAAAATGGAACAAAACCTCCAGAAAATGTGTCTTACACACTCACTCTTTTGTGGACATGACTGTTCTTCCTCCCTATTCCACCCACATCCCCACCCCAACCAAACAGTTTTATTGATGATTATCATACCCAACCTGGCTCAATCTAGATCTTAACCCTAGATTTCTGAATTAGGGAAAAAAAATAAGATTTTCTTTTGTAAAGGTGGAAAGATACAGACACAGCCTATGCTCCCTGTTTTCCCTTAACACCCAACCTCCTACCTCACACATGGTAGAGACCAGTCTTCAGTAGAAAAATGAAGAGGACATGCAGAGAAAACACACAGGTGACATTCCACGTATACTCCTGTTCCTTTGGCAGACTGGTTACATGAGTCAAACAATTATTTTTACTTAAGCTAGCTACAGGTGAATTTCTGTAACTTAAAACCAAGAATTTAAAGTATTTAATGAGTCTTGAAGAAAATATGTCAGAAAAACAGGGACAGTATTCATTATTGATTAGCCATTCAGTAAACAAATTAGCCCTTAAGTAAAAAGACCATAACACAAAAATCTGAAATCCTAAAATGAACATAATTAACACAGAAATAAATTCTAACAACCTATTTTAGTCTGTGGCACTTACTTAAAAACTAGCCCACTCCAAAAAATCATGATTCAAATAGATGTATATTTGCTACATAAATATATACATGCTTATCTATTCTGATTGCTGAATCTTGGTAATTTAGCACAAGTATGCATTCATAATGCATCAATCAACACTAAAGGTGAAAAGTAATTTTTTTCTATCAGACACCCTATAGTCATTATTATTAAAGAAGATGCCACTTTATAAAAGATGCTGAAAATAGCCAATTCTTTTGTCACTCCCAAGAGCCAATCTTTTTTTGTTGTTGTTTTTTGGGGTTCTTTTTGAGACAGGGTCTTGCTCTATCACCCAGGCTGGAGTACGGTGGCACAATCATGACTCACTGCAGCCTCGAACTCCCAGCCAAGGGCCAACTATTATTAATCTCCTTCCACTGTGGAAATTGACCATTCAGTCTTATCACATAACCAGGTTTTAATATCTGATAAAATATCATGGCACTTCTCACTCCTTGGTTACCGTATTTCCTTAAAAAGCTTCTTAGGAAGGACTTTTAGCAACATTCTTCTTGGAAGTCTGAATGAATTAGAACTACTTAGAGCATTTAATCTGTGTCTCTACCAATTCCCCTCAGTGTTTATTTCCAGTGTTAAAGCCAATCTAATTTGGTGAAACAAAGATAAAGGGCTTTCACCTACTGTGGGGAAGAAAAAGACAACAATTCAAATACAGCCTATCTGCTGCTGAGAGCTCCTGTAGTCCTCAGCCAACTCTGAATGAGAGGGAAGTGGGATTGGGTGGCTAGAAGGGAAGGGAGAAAGAGTGGCCCTCTCCAAGACCCACAGGCCCTGCAAAGTTAGGATTATTAGGGAGTAAACTCTGTATTCCTATTTTTTCATTCATCTTCTTGACACTCAGCCACATGAACCACCAATTGCATCCTTCTGGGAACTTTTAGCAATTCAGAAAGTAGCATGAACAATGAACTAAGATAGAGACTAAAGGCTAGATTGTGGAGTACTCTTGCTCAATAAGGTTTCTTCCAGTATTAGTTTCCCAAAACTTAATTTCTTATCAATTTCAAGGAAAAGAACAAACCCCTAATGTAAAATTTCCTTCAAAAAATTTGTGGAACACTAGTATATAAATCTTCAGAAGTTCTGTCTCATGTAGATTTCATTCTTTAAAATTGGATTCATTAACTATCTTCCTCTGAAGCTAAAAAACACTTCTCATTATCATTCTAACCTGATTTAAGTACTGGTTTCTTACTATTATATTTCTTGCCATTGTTACAAAGGCAGATAATACATAAATAATAATCACCTACCATTTCAAACACGAGAATTAGAAAGAGAACCAGCCAGGCTTCACCTGCAAGGGCACAAGAATCCCAAGAGGGCAGTTTGTAATGTGCTACACGCATTACAGGACTCAGAGAGAACAAAAGAGAGTGCTTTTACTTCTTAACAAAAATGACCCTTACCAGCATGTCAGTAGCACTGAGATAGTGCTTGCTGGCCATGCACTGTTCCAGCTTTTGAGGCACTTGCTTGATATTCTCGATTTCATCCAGCAAGTTCAGGACGTGCTTATGCTCAATTCCTTCAATCCAGAGTTTCCGAAGCTCATCCCGTTTACAGTGCAGCAGCATCTTGCATGAAAGCAGATTCTCTTTTACCTGCAATAAAACAGATTCAGTCTTTGGTCAGTCCAAAGTCTTGCCAGTCTAAACCTATAAACTAGTTAGTAGTCCTCACTGGTACTACTGTATGTAGCAGTTCCTAATTCCCACTGCCACTTACTCTCCTTAGTCTGCCTCCAATATTCTAATCCTGGTTCTGACATTGACTCACTTGGGCACATCTCCACCTCTCTCTGTTTATAATTTCTCTCCCATGAAATGAGAAAACTACTCCCAACCTACCTTTGAGTGAATCTAAAAAAAACTACTAAAGAGAAAGCACTCTGAAAATATGAAGTACCACATAAATATTAATACATCTAAAAGGAGAATGATCAATGTGAGAGTGCATGCTGTCATACCTTCCCCAATTCTCCTTACAAATTTCCTATCCAGCTGATTGGTCACTTGGTCCATGCTTCTAGCTCTAGAACTCCAGCTAAAGTTTAAAACCAAGAAACTGGATGCTCAACTCAACTGACTAAAATAAAAATAACCCCATCTTCCAAAATAGAGTAGGCACAACCACAGACAACCTCACAATCAAAGGACATACCAAGCCTTTTTTTGTCTTACATTCTAAATATTAGATATTAAATAAGACAATCTCCACCACTCCTATAGATCTGCACGGTATAGTAACTAGCATAGGCAAAACATGACCAAATAAAGCGGAGAGGAGAGGAATGGAGGAGGTAGTTGTGATGCACCTAATAGGAGTAAGTTTTTATTTGCTCCCCTAATTGAAAATTTTCTATTTTTTCAACATGGAAAAATTTTAAAAACCATGATCTTTCAAAATTCACAGAACTACTTTCATATATTTTTGATAGTCCTCACATGTATTTTTATTTAAATTCGAGTCTAATATTTCTTTACAGTTTTGTTTCTGGTTTTTGTTTAAGGTAACATTTACCGCATGAAGGCATCTCAAGTATATTATGTGTTAAGTTCTGGCAAATGCACACACCTGTATAATCCAAACCTTCATCAATACACGGGACACATGCATCACCACAGAGAGTCTACCATATTTTTGATAACTGAAAATCTGTATTCTTCATCTACAAGATTTGGTGTGGTGATAAAAATATTAACTGACACTATACTTCTGATGATTATAAAACTGTATTTCAACATTTATCCAACAAGCATGGAAAATATGAAGACAAAATGCTAAGATTAAAAGGTTTCTTGAGAAAGTACCTAATCCCTTCCTACAACTTCTTGACAACACCTAAATCATGCTTCTATGAAACTCTCCCATGTTAAAAAAAAAAAAAAGTCTTCAATAAGAAGACCTTGTAACCTCTCTTATTAAGTATAATAGACTGATTATTGATTTGGGGGAGGTCATAGACCCTGATGAAGATGATTCCAGTGATTCTACTCCTTCCTGCAATCCTACCAAACTAAGAGCAAAGAAACCTTTTAAGCATAAAAAGAGAGAACAGAGAGGAAGAACAGCAAATAAGAGACGGTAACAAAACTGTGGAAGCTAGCAAGAAGACGGACAGTAGCAACTAAATTAGCAGGCAAGAGAAATCTGAAAACCTTAGCCTGGAGTAGGATTTGCTAACACTAAAAAGGAGGCATCAAATACACTAAAGGCAGAGGTACTGGCTTAAAAGTTTCTATAGGAGTATTTTGAGCCCAAAATCCCCATCAAGCCATATACATTGGTAATTCCCTCCCCACAGCATTGGCCAAATCAGGAGCAAATGAATTGGAAAGGTTCTAGACAAAGAAATGCCAGGCACGGGTGAGGAGAGGGCATCAGACACTGCACAGAAACCAGGAGGATGAAGTCAAAGTGGGACCAACTCAACAGTATGATCCTCAGCCCCCAGGGACCCTCGGTCTTCCGTCAACAGTTAGGCTCCAAAACACTGGCAGCTTGACTTTTCACCCCAACACAGAGGACATACGGCTTCTCCCTTGGGAGAGTGAACTGGTCCAAGTGAAAAGATCTATACAGATAGTGACATCTGAGGTTTCAATGAAGAAATTGCTGAGTCCCTACCCAATCATTATAGACAAGCTCCATAGCATGTTCTGAGCTTCCAATCAGCTTTGTAGTGCCTGCCTCTTACACACAAATAGTTAGCCAAGGATCACTAGACATTCACAGAAAGCCTGCAAAATGGAATGACAGGCATCAAAACAAAAAAAAATTACTGAAGCCAGACATGAGGGAACAGAAACTATGCAGGAAACAGAATTTTGTTAAACTATAATTAACATCCTTAGGAAAAATAAAAGAAGCTAGCATAAATTAAACAAAGACAGGATGATATAAACATTTTCAAGAAATGAAAAACAACTCTTAGAAATTAAAACTGAAATTTTTTAAATCCAATAGAAAGGTGAGAAGGTATCCTTGAGGAGGAAATCTCCAAACAGGAAAACACCAAAAAATGAGATAGAAGGTAAAAAAAAAACAAGGGGATTGATCCAAAAGGTCCAACACTTACCAGATAGGAGTTCCAAGGAAGGAAAAGTGGAAAAAAAATGGAGTGGAGAAAAATAGTTTTAAATAAATTAAATAATTTCTTTTAAAAACTGCCTACCCAGTGCAGTGTCTTATTATAATCCCAGCACTTTGAGAGGCCAAAGTAGAGGACTGCTGGAGCTCAGGAGTTCAAGACCAGCCTTGGCAAAACAGGGAAATCCTGTCTCTACAATAAATTCAAAAATCAGCTGGGTATGGTGGCACATGCCTGTAGTCCCAGCTACTCAAGAGGACGATCACTAGAGCCTGGGAGACTGAGACTGCTGAAAGCCATGATCATGCCACTGCACTCCGGCTTAGGCAACAAACCAAGACTTCAGTTATTTTTTTTTTTTAAAAGAAGAAGAAAGAAAAAAAAAATGCCAGAACAAAAGACATGAGTTTTCAGATTGAAAAGGCACACCAAGTGCTCAAGAAAATGGAAGGCAAAAAGACCCAAGCCAGGACACATTATTCTGCCATGTAATAACACAAGAGATAAAGAGACAATCATAAACGCTGTCAAAGAAAAAAAGGAAAAAACAGAACTTATACAAAGCCTTGTGAATCAGAATGACATCGGATTTCTCTCAGCAGCAACATTAAAAGCTACAAGACAAAAAAATGATATACCTTCAAAATTTTAAGACAGAATTATTTCCCAGAAGAACTATCAATCAAATATGAGGAAAGAATAAAGGCATTTTCAAGCATGCAAGCTCTCAAAAACTCAACTTTATATGCACCGTATCTCAGCAAACTACTGAAGAATGTGTTCCAACACTACAAGAGAAAACAGAAGAGAAGAAACAAGGGATCCAGGAAATGCAATACAGAAGAAAGGCAACAGGACTATCCAATCAGTAACTTCAGGAAAACAACAACAACATGATTGCACAAGAGAAAACATAATTACCAGGTGCTGTATGGCTTGGATGTAAATATTAGTGTAGTTATAAAAAGGTAAGCACTGATCATCTATTTAACCAAAACTAGAATACAACTACATAGAGAGGATGAAGAAAGAGGATGTGGTGGGATGGGGGAGAGATTGGGAAGGGGACTAACTCCTCATCTTCCATAGTTGGAAGCTAATATATAACATTTAAAATAAAAAACACAGCACAAGCACACTATTAGAAACAGAAATACCTAAAACAGAAAAACTGAGAGTAAAAGCACCTCTGAGATGTTGGAACAGGGACTGGTATAGGATTAGGCAGGGAAGTCCAGGCTTGTATCATCATTTGTGATTTTATTTGACTTTTAAACATATCTCTCAAAGCCATTCCTAGATTCCACCGGAGTTCTTAGTCTCTGGGTTAAGAACTCCAGCTATTAAATATTAAATCATTCCATTTTAAATCTTTTTTTTTTTTTTTTTTTTTGAGACGAAGTCTTGCTCTCTCACCAGGCTGGAGTGCAGTGGCACAATCTTGGCTCACTGCAACCTCCACCTCTTGGGTTCAAGCAATTCTTCTGCCTCAGTCTCCTGAGTAGCTGGGACTACAAGCACGCACCACCATGCCCCGCTAATTTTTTTTCTATTTTTCGTAGAGACAGGGTTTCACCATATTGGCCAGGCTGGTCTCAAACTCCTGACCTCGTGATCTGCCTGCCTCAGCCTCACAAAGTGCTGGGATTACAGGTGTGAGCCACCCCGCCTGGCTCCATTTTAAATCTTAGCTTAAATCTGTTAGAATCTGACTTCTGATAGCCTACTCATCTCACCTTGCTACTATAATTCTCAGCTTTTTCCTCTATGTGTAATGGTTACTGTGGAAACAGTTAAAAATAAATTTTATGTCATACAACACCCAACTAGGCTCTTGATCAGAGTGGGGAACAAACTTATAAGGTGTAAGTGTAAACTCCTATCTGATTGTCAGCTTGGCAAACTCCTATCTGATTGGAAAAAGACAATTGTGGCATTTCACACTAGGATATATACAAAGTAATCAGCTCACTTCTCACTTTTGCTTACTACATGGAAGGAAAGGTGAAGTCAAATTTGTGGGAAGTAAATAATTGGCATCAGGCTGTGCAGAAAATGACACCACCAAAATCCTCTAAACCACAGTAACAAAGCTACAAACCAATGGAAACTACAGGAACTTTTAATACTAAATTGCCCTGAGGCTTTTGCTTTATGATTAGAAAGTCACAGACATGAAAAATATTTTTTTAAAAATTGGGGGAGGTCAAGTGCGGTGGCTCACACCTATAATCCCAGCACTGAGAGGCCAAGGCGGGCAGATACCTGAAGTCAGATGTTCAAGACTAGCCTGGCCAACATGGTGAAACCTTGTTTCTACTAAAAATACAAAAATTAGCTGGGCGTGGTGACACATGCCTGTAGTCTCAGCTACTCAGGAGGCTGAGGCAGAAGAATCACTTGAACCTGGGAGGCAGAAGATGCAGTGAGCCAAGATCACACCACTGCACTTCAGCCTGGGTGACAGAATGAGACTCCATCTCAAAAAACAAAAACAAAAAAACTCGGGGGATAGGGTCAGTCAGCCACAAAAAGGAAGAAACATGAAGAATCTCAAAAACATTATGCTGGCTAGGGAAAGGATAGCATTAGGAGAAATACCTAATGTAGATGACGGGTTGATGGGTGCAACAAACCACCATGGCATGTGTATACCTATATAACAAACCTCACGTTCTACACATGCACCCCAGAACTTAAAGTATAATGAAAACAATTATGCCAAGCAGAAGAAGCTAGACACAGAAGAGGGCATAATGTACGAAGTTCCAGAACAGGCAAAACTAATCCATAGTGCCAGAATTCAAATCAGTAGTTGCTTGGAACAGGATGTGAGAGGGAACTGACCAAAAGAGGCAGGAGAGAACTCCAGGGTGATGGTAACACATTCAGGGATATATAAGTTTGCCAAAACTCATTGCACTGCACTTTCAAAATATGTGCATTTTACTGTATGTAAACTATACCTCAATAAAGATGGAAAATGCAGCCACTATGGAAAATAGTATGGAGGTTCCTCAAAACATTAAAAAATAGAACTACCATATGATCCAGTAATCTCGCTACAGGGTCTCTATCAAAAGGAATTGAAATCAGTATGTCAAAGAGATATCTGCACTCCCACGATCACTGCAGCCTAAGTGTCCATCAACAGATGAATAAAGAAAATACGGTATAAACACAATGGAATACTATTCAGCATTTAAAAAGAAGGAAATCTGTTCGGGCATGGTGGCTCACACCTGCAATCCCACCACTTTGGGAGGCTAAGGTGGGTGGATCACTTGAGCCCAGGGGTTTGAGACCAGGCTGGGCAACCTGGTGAAAACCCATCTCCATAAAAAAATACAAAAAATTAGCTGGGCATAGTGGCATGCACCTGTGGTCCCAAATACCAGGGAGACCGAGGTGGGAGGATGACCTGAGTTCAGTAAGTCGATGCTACAGTGAGCCAAGATTGCGGCACTGTACTCTTGCCTGAGAAACAGCGTGTGACCCTGTCTCAAAAAAAAAAAAAAAGAAAGAAACTCTTGTCTTTTGCAGCAACATGTATGACCCTGGAGGACATTAGGTTAAGTGAAATCAGCCTGACACAGAGAGATGACTATTGCATGATCTTCCTTACATATAGAATCAAAAAAAGTCAAATTCACAGAAGCAGAAAGTAGAGCAGTGGTTACCAGGGTCCTGGGGTGAGAGGATGGGTTGAGAAGATGTTGATCAAATAATATAATACTTCCGTTAGACAAGAGAAGTAAGTTCAAGAAACTCATTGTACAATATGGTGACTACAGTTAATAACAATGTATTGTATGCTTAAGAACTGATGAGAGTAGATTCTAAGTATTCTCACCACAAATTACTGATAAGCATGTGAGGTGATGTGCATGTTAATTAGCTTGGTTTAGTCATTACACAATGTCGACATATTTCAAAACACCATGCTGTATACAATATATGTAATTTTTATTTGTCAATTTTTAAAAATTAAAAAATAAAGGTTTTTTTATGGGAAAGATGAAACAGGGCTATACCCATCAATGAATAATAACATTCAAATCTTAGAAAAGTACCAAATTCCACTGAAACATTCATTTTCCAAACTTTGTTCTACTTTTATAAATGTGATGACAGTATTTTCATTTCATTCTATTTAATTTATAGGGATAATTAAGATTGAAAAATTATGTCACTCTGTTTCTTCCTTAAACAAATCCATGAAAAGTCAGCTTGTTCAAGCCATGACATCAAGTCACGGACAAATTTCTCAGAGTTTTAGCAACTTTACAGTTACTCATAATCACCTGTTCAGCAATAGTTAAAATTTCACAAAAACTGCAAGTCACCCTAACTACAGACTATTAGAAAAAGAGAAAAGAAAGAACGCAGGGCCCAAGAGGCTATTGTGAATAGAAATATGAGATGATACAGACAGCAGAGAAGTTGAAATTTTTGCAGCCCTCTCTTGGGAAAGATAAAGGGGTGAGAAAAGCTAATGGTGCCTTTGAACAACACACCCTTAGCATTTGTGAGAGGAAGACCAGAGACATACATGGTGAGAGGGGCTGATGGACAGAGGCCTGGGGAAGGGAATGGAAGGCTGTAACTTTTAAGTCATAAAATCAGAAAAGTACTAAATTTGGGCCGGGAATTACAGGCTCACGCCTGTAATCCCAGAACTGTGGGAGGCCAAGTTGGGCAGATTACCTGAGGTCAGGAGTTCAAGACCAGCCGGGCCAACATGGTGAAACCCCATCTCTACTAAAAAATACAAATATTAGCCAGGCATGGTGGTGGGTGCCTACAATCCCAGCTACTTGGGAGGCTGCGACAGGAAAATCACATGAACCCGGGAGGCAGAAGTTGCAGTGAGCCAAGATCGCACCATTGCACTCCAGCTTGGGCGCCAGAGCAAGACTCTGTTTCCAAAAAAAAAAGTACTGAATTTGGATCAAGAAAAAGATAAAGAAGGGAAGGAATGCCTCTGAGTATACATATTATCTGTAATAAAACACAATAAATATGCAAACAGCTCACTGAAACTATAGACTAGAAATATCCTGTAAAGTTCTCTGAGCCAAGGATAGTAAATGAAAATGAATGTGTTGACATTATTCTTAATTTTAAAAGTTAAAATATTGAGATGTCCTGTTTTTGTTGAATTTTGCTGGCAAAAGTAAATCTACATAAAAGCATTATCATAGGTTTTCTCCTGCCATAAGAGACCAACCCAATTTTTTCCATGGAGTCTTATAGAAAGAGCCTAGAAAGAACAGATCTCAGAAATACCATTCATTGTTCTGTTTAAAAGCCTTTTAGAACTACAGATTATTTTTAAATTACCTTCAATCTTTTATTGCCTATGCTTTCTTTCCCTGGGTTTTTTCAGCTGCCATTCTAAGGCCTGAAATTCTGAGAGGTTCCCCTCAACCCTTTCCAATACCTTCCTTTGAGCTGCAGAGCCTGAATGAATACAGTACACAAATACACATGCACCTAAACTTAATGGAAAGATCACCTCATGGTTCCTGCAACTGCATTCATGCGCTCTAGAGTACTGCACACATTTAAAATTGTATCTCATTATTACCCACTGTTTAGCATGTCCATTTCTAGAAACCCAAAGGCCTTCTTCCCTTTCTCATACAAGCAGCTAGAATTTTCCATCTTGTATTTGGGCTGTAAATAACTTCCTACCAAACCATGTTGTTCTACTAGGACATTTTTTATATTAAGGCTATTCCTCATTCTAATTCTACCTTTCAAGGTATACCCTCATTTAAAAGCCAAAATTAAGGTACATATTAAATAACGAATGTTTCAATACTCAATGATTAAGCCTGCCCTAACAACTTCACATGAATAATCACGTATAGTTATTTCTCATTATAGCCAAGAAAAATGAGATTCAGAGCTTGATCTAGCACCAATAGGGCAGCCAAAATTGGGATGAAATGTTAAGTGTTTGTGTGCACATTACAACAAAGCCAAGTATCTCCCTTCAACCTACCCTGCTCCAGTGATAAGCATTAGACTATTTTGTATCTTTAAAGAAATCTGAGGTCATCTCATTCACCTACTACACCACAGAGAAACACACCAATTCATTTGGCCCAAGTCCCCAGTTTGTATCAACTCATATCCATCTATTTTGGTGCTGCTGCTTTAATATGCTGGTTGTTATTACGAGAGACATTGGCAGAACCTATGGAATCGGAGGTTTTCCAATGCAATAACATCTCATTTTGAGAAATTTTACAATGCATTCAAAAGCAATAGAAATGCCCAGTTATTTTGCTTATTGTCCACATTACTTGACCTGATCAACTGTACATGGTATCAAGGCTGAGCTTATGAGCCTTCCATGAGACCTAGTCTCTGCAAAAAAAATTTTAATTAGCTAGGCATGGTGGCGAGCGCCTGCAATCCCAGCTACTCAAGAGGCTGAGGCAGGAGGATCCTTTGAGTCCAGGAGTTTGAGGCTGCACAGAGCTATGATGGCACCACCGCACTCCAGCCCAGACAACAGAGACAGACGGACGGACAGACAGACGGATGGATGGAAGGAAGGAAGGAAGGAAGGAAGGAGAGAGACAGAGACAGAGACAGAGACAGAGTGAGGGAGGAAGGGAGGGAAGGAAGGAAAGGAAGGAAGGAAAAGAAAGAAGTAATTTAAAAAAAAAAGCTTCGACTATCAGAAAAGAAAGTTAAATCCATATGACAGCTCACATCCTAAAAAACATAGAATCTACTAATATAATATAAATCAATGTATAAAAGTAATGTTAAAAAATGAGACATGTAGGCCAGGCACAGTGGCTCACACCTGTAATCCCAGCACTTTGGGAGGCCAAGGCAGGGGATCATTTCAGGCCATGAGTTTGAGACCAACATGGGCAACACAGGGAGACCCAATCTCTGTTTAAAAAAAAAAAAAAAAAAAAAAAATCAAAAAATTAGCCAGGCTTAATGGAACGCACCTATGGTCCCAAGTATTCAGGAGGCTGAGGCAAGAGGATCACCTGAGCCTGGGAGGTTGAGGCTACAGTGATTCATGATGATTCTACTGCACTCCAGCCTGGGTGATAGAGAGAGACCCTGTCTCAAATGGGAAGCATAAACAGTTCTGTGGTCTCAAGCTTTAAAACGTGACAGTGCACAAATATGAACATCTTCATCGGCCTTGGTTGCCACTGAAATCTATTCCCAGCACAGCAGCTAGAGTGGGCCTTTTAAAATGTTAACCACATCATGTCATTCCTGTGCCCAAAACCTTACAACAATCATTTTTCCCCTTAGAGTTAAAAATCAATGTCTTTCCAGTAACCTACAAGACCCTACGTGACTTCCACCTACCCATCCACCACACCACACCACATGCCCTAGCTCTCTCATCTCTCTCCTGCCATCTCTCCCCACGCCTCATTTTGCTTCAGCCTCACCAACCACCTTGCTGTTGCTGCTCCAAACCTCCAATCACGGCCCCTGCCTTAGGATCTGGGTACCTGCTTCCTTTCTTCCTGGAGTGTTCTTCCTGACACTCTCCCTGACCTCCTTCAGGTGTTGGCTCACATGGGAACTCAGTGAAGCCTTTTCTGTCCAACCCAGCTAAAACAGCAACTTCTCGTCTCCCTTCCTTGCAGGGTTGGAGGTGGGGGATGTGGGGTGGGGGGGTGTGGGTATGTGTGTAGCACTTCTTACCAACTGCTATAACACACTTTACTTATATATTCATTTACAGTCTGTAGTCTGTTTCCCCTGATTAGAATATAAATTCCACAAGGACAGAAATGTTTGTGTTTTCTTCACTTCTATACCCTAAAATGTAGAATAATCCTCAGCACAAAGCAGTCACTCGATACACAGACACTACATAAATGTTGTTAAACTTTATCTATTTGTTCGTTTTCTATCCTCTCATTTGCACATAAGCTCCATGTGGACAGGAACTGGTATTTCCCACTTGTGCAGTCCTAGCACCTAAAATATAATGAGCAATGTAGCAGGCACTTGACAAATACTTGCTGCATGAATCTTTATTCATCTGGCAGAGAACAGAAAGAAAATTTCAACTCAGATCTACACATTCTCAGCATCTTGCTGGGCTCTGAGATAACATAGCCCAATTGTTACTAAATCATCCATGGTTTCACTTTAAAAAAATACATACCTGTATTTCATATATAATCCACAGTGCAATTAAAAACCAAAAATGACAGGAAAAGATTAGTGAGAAAACATCAGTGTTTCCTTGGTGATAAGAAATGGACTGTTATGGTACAAAATTGTCAAACTATGTAATAAAAACAAATTCATTTTCATTTTCCCCAACACTTTTATTTTCCCATTAATCAATTATTAAAGGCTCTTTCTGAAAAGAGCTTTGACCCTTTCTCTTCCCAATATTGAAGCTAATTCACAACCCTGAATAATATGATATTTACTTTCTTGACAACTATCAGATATAATAAAGTTTTGTTATTTTCTTTTGCTCAAAACTCTGGCATACTGAAAATGAGGATGGTAAGAAACGTGGCTACTAAAACAAATGTGAAACGATCAAGACCAGGCTCTTTTTCAATATCAGGCAAACATTCTTTGTTTGCAGCAAAGATGCTATCGACTCAGAGTGATGGGAAGCAAAGCAGAAATCACTGCTCGTGCTTCCCATGAGATTAGGACAAAGTCCTTTCAGTCAACCAGACTAATCAGAAAACACAAACACCATGAGGTCCTTCACCTTGCTGTGATTACCCAAGGCAAAGCCAGAAGGTCAGCAGCTCTATACATTCATGGTCTGACCCCTCTTGAGCTTAGAACATTGGGTCAAAATGGACTACAGTTTACTTTAAATCTAGAGCAAGTGATCTACAGCTTTACCTAGTTTCACAGACAAATCCATAGGATGAACTCAGCACTTATAAAGGCAAAGAATTGGGAGAGATCCAAGATGGCCGATTAACAACAGCTTAGGATTGTAGCTCCCAGTGAAAGCGCAGAGAGCCAGTGGATGCCGCAATTTCAGATGAATTTCTGTTGCCCACAAACTGGGAGATTCCCGGTGGAGGAGCCACACAGGTCGCCAGCGCGACTCTTTTGGCCGGCGCGGCGCAAAGCTTCTCAGTGCGGAGTATACGGGACGGGGTGCCCTTTGAGTCGGGCTACGCTGGTCCTATCTCCACAAGGAGAACAGCAATTGGAAGCGCTGAGGACTAAGAGTTTCACAGTAAGCACAGCTGAACCCAGGAAGGCCTAGCTCTGTGGGGAAGGGGCATCTGCCAAAGGAAAACTAAGAAACAGAAAAAACTTCATCACCAACAAGCCGGACATTCACTCAGACCCAATCTGAAAGTCGGCAATTACAAAGACGACAGGTGGATAAACCCACAAAAATGGGAAGAAACCAGTGCAAAAAGGCTGAGAACACCCAAAATCAGAATGCCTCTCCTCCTACAGGGGATCGCAGCTCCTCATCAGCAAGAGAACAAGGCATGACAGAGAATGTGTGTGATGAACTGACAGAATCAGGCTTCAGAAGGTGGATAATAAGAAATTTCTGCGAGCTAAAAGAACATGTACTAACCCAATGCAAAGAAACTAAGAACCTTGAAAGAAGATTTAACAAAATGCTAACAAGAATGGACAACTTAGAGAGGAATACAAATAAACTGATGGAGCTGAAAAACACAACACGAGAACTTCGCGAAGCATGCACAAGTTTCACCAGCCGAATTGACCAAGCAGAAGAAAGGATATCAGAGGTCGACGGTCAACTCAATGAAATAAAACGAGAAGGCAAGATTAGAGAAAAAAGGGTAAAAAGGAATGAACGAAGTCTCCAAGAAATATGGGACTATCTGAAAAGACCTAATCTACGTTTGATAGGTGTACCTGAATGTGACGAAGAGAATGAATCCAAGCTGGAAAATACTCTTCAGGATATTATCCAGGAAAACTTCGCCAACCTAGCAAGGCAGGCCAATATTCAAGTCCAGGAAATACAGAGAACACCACAAAGATATTCCTCAAGAAGAGCAACCCCAAGGCACA
>CAUYLG010027230.1:0-22350 GCA_963573385.1 Cacajao melanocephalus
CCACCTTCCAGGTTCAAGCAATTCTCCTGCCTCAGCCTCCTGAGTACTTGGGATTATAGGCACTCACCAAATTGCTCAGCTAATTTTTGTATTTTTAGTAGAGATGGGGTTTCACAATTTTGGCCAGGGTGGTCACGATCTCTTCACCTCATGATCTGCTTGCCTTGGCATCCCAAAGTGCTGGGATTGCAGGCATGAGCCACCATGCCCAGCCCATCTAATATTTCATTCTAGTGTCTAAGTATATCTCCTAGAGAAAATATTCATTAAAAATATCTTTCTATTGAGTTGAGCATTACATATATCTAAAACCTTGTGTTGGGACTGCAACAATGAAAAGACAAAGCTCGTGTCTCAAGCAGTTCAAAGTCTATTTTACTCCTGAATATTTTACATTTTCTTTTTCATATACATATATATTTTATTACACTTTAGTTTCTGGGGTACATGTGCAGAACATGTAGGATTGTTGCATAGGTACATACATGGCAATGTGGTTTGCTGCCTACATCCCCCCATCACCTGTATCTGACATTTCTCCCCATGCTATCCATCCCCAACCTCCCCACCCTGAGCTATCCCTCCCCTAGCCCTCTGAAACAGACCCCATTGTGTGATACTCCCCTCCCTGTGTCTATGTGTTCTCACTGTTCAATACTTGCCTATCAGTGAGAACATGCAGTGTTTCATTTTCTGTTCTTGTGTCAGTTTGCTGAGAATTATGGTTTCTAGATTCATCCATGTCTCTATAAAGGACATGAACTCATCATTTTTTATGGCTGCATAGTATTCCGTGGTGTCTATGTGCCTCATTTTCCCTGTCCAGTCTATCATCAATGGGCATTTGGGTTCCAGGTCTTTGCTACTATAAACAGTGCCGCAATAAACATACGTGTGCATGTATCTTTATAATAGAATGATTTATAATCCTTTGGCTATATATCAAGTAAAGGGATTGCTGGGTCAAATGGAATTTCTATTTCTAGATCCTTGAGGAACTTCCACACTGTCTTCCACAATGGTTGAACTAATTTACACTCTCACCAACAGAGTAAAAGCATTCCATATCCTCTCCTGCATCTGTTGTCTCCAGATTTTTTAATGATCACCATTCTAACTGGCATGAGATGGTATGTCAATGGGGTTTTGATTTGCCTTTCTCTAATGACCAGTGATGATGAGCATTTTTTCATATGTTTGCTGGCCTCATATATGTCTTCTTTTAAAAAGTGTCTGTTCATATCCTTTGCCCACTTTTGAATGAGGTTGGTTGTTTTTTTCTTGTAAATCTGTTTTAGTTCTTTGTAGATTCTGGATATTAGCCCTTTGTCAGATGGGTAGATTGCAAACATTTTTTCCCATTCTGTTGGTTGCCAGTTCACTCTAATGATTGTTTCTTTTGCTGTACAGAAGCTCTGGAGTTTAATTAGATCCCATTTGTCTATTTTGGCTTTTGTTGCCAATGCTTTTGAAGTTTTAGTCATGAAGTCCCTGCCTATGCTTATGTCCTGAATGGTTTTGCCTAGGTCGTCTTCTAGGGTTTTTATGGTGTTAAGTCTTAAGTCTTTAATCCATCTGGAGTTAATTTTAATGTAAGGTGTCAAGAAGGGGTCCAGTTTCTGCTTTCTGCACATGGCTAGCCAGTTTTCCCAACACCATTTATTAAACAGGAAATCCTTTTCCCATTTCTTTTGTCCAGTTTGTCAAAGATCAGATGGTTGTAGATGTGTGGCATTGCTTCCAAGTCCTCTGTTCTGTTCCATTGGTCTATGTCTCTCTTTTGGTACCAGTACTATGCTGTTTTGATTACCATAGCCTTGTAGTATAGTTTGAAGTCAGGTAGCGTGATGTCTCCAGCTTTGTTCTTTTTGCTTAGGATTGTCTTGGCTATGTGGGCTTTCTTTTAGTTCCATATGAAGTTTAAGGTGGTTTTCTCCAGTTATGTGAAGAAAGTCTTTGTAGGTCGATGGAGTTAGAGTTGAATCTATAAATTACTTTGGGCAGTATGGCCATTTTCACAATACTGAATCTTCCTAACCATGAGCATGGAATGCTTCTCCATCTGTTTGTGTCCTCTCTTATTTCCTTGAGTAGTGGTTTGTAGTTCTCCTTGAAGAGGTCCTTTACATCCTTTGATAGTTGCATTCCTAGGTATTTTATTCTCTTTGTAGCAATTGTGAATGGCAGTTCATTCTTGATTTGGCTGTCTTGAAGTCTGTTATTGGTGAATAGGAATGCTTGTGATTTCTGCACATTGATTTTGTATCCTGAGACTTTGCTGAAGCTGCTTATCAGTTTAAGGAGATTTTGCGCTGATACAATGGGATCTTCTAAATATACAATCATGTCGTCTACAAATAGAGACAATTTGATTTCCTCTTTTCCTGACTGAATACAATTTATTTCTTTTTTTTTTTTTTTTTTTTTTTTTGCCGAATTGCTCTGGCGGGAACATCCAATACAATATTGAATAAGAGTGGTAATAGAGGGCATCCTTGTCTAGTGCCAGATTTCAAAGGAAATGCTTCAGTTTTTGCCCATTCAGTATGATATTGGCTGTGGGTTTGCTGTAAATAGCTTTTATTATTTTGAGATATGTTCCATCGATACTTAGTTTGAGAGTTTTTAGCATAAAGTGCTGTTGAGTTTTGTCGAAGGCCTTCTCTCTATCTATTGAGATAATCATGTGGTTTTTCTCTTTGGTTCTGTTGATGTGGTGGATTACATTTATAGACTTGCATATGTTTAGCCAGCCTTGCATCCCCAGGATGAAACCTACTTGATCATGATGGATAAGCTTTTTGATGTACTGTTGCAACCAGTTTACAAATATTTTATTGAAGATTTTTGCATCTGTGTCCATCAATGTTATTCGCCTGAAGTTTTCTTTTTTAGTTGAGTCTCTGCCGGGTATTTGTATCAGGATGCTGTTGGTCTCACAAAATGATTTGGGAAGGATTCCCTCTTTTTGGATTGTTTGGAATAGTTTCACAAGGAGTGGCACCAGCTCCTCTTTGTGTGTCTGGTAGAATTCGGCTGTGAACCCACCTGGACCTGGGCTTTTTTTTGTTGGTAAGATATTAATTTCTGCCTCAACTTCAGCCCTTGTTATAGGTGTATTCAGGGTTTCAACTTCTTCCTGGATTAGGCTTGAGAGGGTGCAAGAGTCCAAGAATCTATCCATTTCTTCCAGATTTACTGATTTATGTGCATAGAGTTGTTTGTAGTAATCTCTGATGGTAGTTTGTATTTCTGTGGAATTGGTGGTAATATCCCCTTTATTGTTTTTTATTGCAACTATTTTATTCTTCTCTTTTTTCTTTTTTATTAATCTGGCCATCAGTCTGTCTATTTTGTTGAACTTTTCAAAAAACCAACTACTGGATTTATTGATTTTTTGAAGTGTTTTTTTGTGTGTGTGTCTCTATCTCCTTCATTTCTGCTCTGATCTTAGTTATTTCTTGTCTTCTGCTAGCTTTTGAGGTTTTTTTTTTTTTGATCTTGCTCCACTAGTTCTTTTTATTGTGACATTATGTGTCTGTGCTATTTGATGATTTTTAAATGCTGTATAAACTGTTTTCTCAAGCAGACACAGTTCTGCCAGAAGTAAGACTTAATTTGGAATTTGCAGGGGTAAATACAAAGACAATGTGATCAGTTAGTATCTATTAATATTTTTATGTATACTTGCAACACTGTATGTTCAAATTTCCTAAGATGTCACGTGTGTTTCCAGTGGCTTCCCTTCCCTGTCCTGATTTACAAGGTTATCTAAAATGAAGCCCGCCTCATTTACCTAAGATTATCTCTCATTTTCTCCTACCATGATCTTAACACATTTTCTTTGAAGTTGCACTTTTAAAACACAGTTATTGAAAATGTGGCACAGTGTGTTCCTCTAAGTCATAACATCAAACAAAAAAAAACCCCAAAATTTTATAAAGCATAATTTTACTCTAGATTTGAAGGTACGGATTAAATAACTTGAAGTATTATTTTTACAACAAAAGTAAATATACTGTGAAATAGGAATGCAAACTGTTCTTAACATTTTAATATTGTCCATTAGACGTTAGAGCTAATTCTTTTCATAAACTCCCTTGGACAATACTCTGATCTCCCATCTGTTGTGTTGGTTCAAGCTTACTTGCCCTTTAACGTGCTTTGCTAAATAAGTTGAGAATCTTACTCTTAAAATCCAATTCACCCATTTATTCTCAACCTGACCTTTTTCATTCATTTCTTATTTTAAATGGCTTTATAATGTATTTCTTTCCTCCAAGCAAAATTCAAAATTATTTTCTAAGCCAACTCCTAATCTTCCATACTTATAATTAAGCAAAAACCTCTTATTTTTACAATATCCCCTCTTACCTTGATCTTCTTCAGTAACAATAATCTATATTATTCACACGTTTGCTTGTAAATATACTAACATATGAAATAATACTTATTTGTTTTTTTAGAGAGGCAAGAGTACTCCATGCAAAAAGCATAATTAATCTCAAGGAAAAAAAAAACTGTAAGAAGAAGGATTTGACAACAGTAACAGAAACTACCAGTAGTTTATGCGTTAGACAAGAGAAGAGGCAATGTTACCAAAACATTTGTTAGGATCATGACAGTCTCTATAATATCCATGTCCAGACTCCTCCTTTCCAGAACAACAATATGCTTCCTTCTCCACACAGACATATCAATAAACTATGGACAATTTGAGTGTGGAAAGGATAATGCACCATGCAACGTCAGATCCTAAGATGTAGAAGGAGTCCTCACTACAAGGGTAGCATCTGAGTTACCTGGTGCATCAACAAGAGTGCAGATCCCAACAAAATAATGGGGTCTATGGTGGACTGCACAGCCACTGAGAAGCAATAGTTCTGTATATTATAATTTCTTAGTTATATGCAAGGGTTTTGTTGTTGGCCACAAACTGAGGTAGTAAGAACTTCCACTGAGCAGTAAACTAAGTTTAAACATTGCTGTAAGATCTTTCGTAAGTTACTTAGTCTTTGAATGCCTCAGTTTCCGCATGAGTATACTGTAAGAATTTGAAGAAATTCTTTATATAAAGCACTGGTACCGCGACTAATACTTGGCACACAGAAAGCAAGCAAGAAACCTTAGCTATCATTACAATTATTATTATTCTAAAGCAGGCTAGAAATTTACCATTCTACTGGAAAGTCAACTAAGACAAGATTTTGTATCACATATTCTAAGTAAACATGATCAAAGAATGATTGCCAGTCTGTTTGGCTCTACAGGAAGAAGACTTTGAAAGTCTTAGTGTTGTATTCACAAGACAGTGGAATTTTATAGCTACTTTGCTTGAAATACATTAAAAATTGTTTCCATACCTTAATTCAGGCTGAATTATTAGAGAACATGAATAAATGCCTTCATGAGAGTTACACATGTAATTATTTTTTTTTTTTTGCTTTTTCTTGCCTTAAAAAATTCTACAAATTTGTAGAGAAAAACTTCTACAAATTTAGAAATACAGAAATCATTTCTGAAAACAAACTGTTTTTTCTCCTAAATATGCATATGTTGCTAGAATTAAAGTATTCATAATGCAATATTAAAATGACTACAGATTAATGAAATGTTTAAAAAGTTGTATTAAGTAATTATAAAGTAATGGGCATCTTTTTAAAAATTTTCTGATGAGGCACAAAATGATAGTTTTGTTTTGTTTAGAATAAAACTAACATATATAACCTCTCCAGTTCACCTGGATATTGAGAAAAAGGACATACCTACTTATATAGATTTGAGTGATGTAATAAAATGCTATGAAATTAATTTACTACATTTCTTTATAAACTGAACACAAATAGACGATTAAAATTTTTGATATTAATTTCAATGAAATTCAAAAATGGTGAAAATTTTATTTAGTTCTTTTTGAACTCACCATTTTTTGATGTCATACCAAAATAATAATAGTGATAATATTATTAACAAATTGAATTTTTTTTTAGTTTATTACCTGTCCTTGGAGAAGATCTCAGAATGCATAATAAAATTATCAGGTTGCTTTCTCAATTAGGGCTTTAACCTATGGTAAACTTTCATTTGGCTGTCTCTTCTTAACACATAATCACAATGTCTATGAGATTAATTTATTTAAACAGGATTCAACAGGGCAGTTACTTGTTTCTACAATTTGATGGGGAATAAGAACCAATTACTTGCAGAATAGAGGCATAAGAGTTTTTATCCGTGTATTTTAATGTACATTAATTTTTATAAAGCATATAATAGTTAAGAAAATCCTGTTAGATATTCAGAAATAAGGATTTTTTAAAGCATGCAGTCTAATCACAAAATAGTTTAATTGACTGTGGTTTTAGAATAAGATAATTATGTAGACCTACATCTAATCACTGCTCAATGATGATCAAGATGAGAACATTTATCAGTTTTTAATAGAGACAGCTAAACAAGTCTGAAAACCTCTGTTGTGTATTCAATCAGGACTTATCTAAAGAATGTTTTTGGAAATCCATCACGGATAAAGCTTTTGACTCTGATAACCATAGTTTTATGAGAGAGATTGTTTTAACAGAGGACAAGAGTTATCTAAACACTGCAGAGGATGTGAATGGTGCATCTGGTAAGATGCTTCAGTTTGCAAGGAAAAAATTCAACTCAATCTGAATTAAAAAATTGAGTCATATATGGTTATATAACTTAAAATATCCAGAGATAAAGCGAGTGTCAAGGTACACTTATTAGGGCTGTTCAACAATGTCACAGAATACCCAAATACCATTTCTTCTTCCTGTGTTTAATGGGTTGTCAGTTAACAAACTGCTTTCACATGTAGTATTATATACAATCTGTATAACTGTGGATGGAGTGATTAGGTATACTCGTACATATGTATGTGAAAGTAATCCATTAACTATAAAATGTCATATCAATGTGAGATTCTGTAATTAACACTATTATTGTTACTCACTTTGAAACGTTTTGGCATTGAAAAATCAACTCTGTTACACCTGTGGTTTGTGCAGTACTCAAAAAAATAGGAATTTGAAGCTTTCAATTTAGAAATATACTCTTGTCAACCACACATTTACAACTCTAATAGAATAAGACTGTCAAGAACAATATTTTTTTATCTTGAGAATGAACACATTTCGATTAACCTTGTATAAAACTGCTTTAAAATCTTTAAAAAGTAGTTTTTGTAGTGGAAAAGTTCAGTGGAAGACTAAGTTCCAAACATGTCATTTTTGAAATTGAGACATTGGGATAGCATCATTTACTCTCTTAATTTTCCATTTATACATTCATAATTTATTCCATCAGTCCAATTTGCCTAGAATTAATTTTTATAACTAAATGCCAAAAACAACCTGAACAGGAGAACAGTGCTTTTATTTCTGTGAAGAAGAGATGCACTAGATTTGTAATCGTGGTCAAAAATTTAAATATCCATGGGCAGTATATCAATGTGCTATCTTAGAAGATACACATGACCTTCAAAATATATTTTTGTATAACTGTAAATTAAGTCTTTTTTTAAATAATAAAAACTTAAATATCCATGGGCAGTATGTCAGTGTGCTGTTTTAAAATATACACGTAAACTTCAAAATAGATTTTTGTCTTATTGTAAATTATCTTGTCTTTTTTGTATACTAAATTGTCAAAACACAAATATATTGTAATGAATGTAATATTCACCGTAATAAACATCTGCTCAACTTAATTACTTTAAAGTTATAATAACAATCAAATATGGCTACTTGGGAAGTAGAATATTTGTTGTTCTACTGAAGAAGAACATTCTAAAACTAAATCAAATGAAAAAAACTAAATAAAACATTTTTTGTTAGAAATGAAAAAAGGACATTTTCAAAATAACTATTCCTTGGAGAAAGCAGGACCTTTGCTTGTATCTCATCTTCATATATTGGAGCTTGGGCTGGTCCTGAACTTTACTAGTTACTAGAAAGAGATCCAAGTAGTCTTGTAAGTATTTCAAGTTAAAATATGGTATTATTCTTTGCAGTTACTTTTGAGGAATTTTTTTTTAATCATACTTTAAGTTCTGGGGTATATGTGTGCAACGTCCAGGTTACTTACATAGGTATCCACGTGCCTTGGTGATTTGCTGTATCCATTCCCCCATCATCTACATTAAGTATTTCTGCTAAGGTTATCTCTCTCCAATCCCCCACACCCTACTATCCCTTCCCTAGGCCCCCAGTCTCCAACAGGCCCTCAGTGCTTTTTTAAAATGGTCATTGAGTTCCCTATAAGATATCTATCCTTCATGCCCAATAATAAAGTGTGTTCCACATGAATTGATTAGCTTCTGTCCCACAGAGGGCACTGCTATATATTTATGCAAGCACCACTAGGCCACTGAAAGTTGAAACTAAAAGTTAACAGAAACAATGTTTTTTGAGTCTCATCAAGAGAAACATACTGGGGCCACAAAGACGGGGAAAGGTATGCAAAGTACATTTAGAATAACATTCTACTTTTAAATAATGATTTCAACTACATTTTAAGCTCAGTATGAGTTATGTAATAACTCATAGCCAATTTGTCTTCTCAAAAATGGCCTAGGAAAATTTTTTTTTAAAAATGACAATGACAGGAAAGCAAAGCTTTTAATTTTTTTTCTAGAAATGGCATGTTCAAAGTGGGTATTAATTTTGAAATGAATTTATTTAAGAATTAAATTAAACATCCCTATCTACTGAAAAGCTTCTCTTGACATTTCTGCCACTCCTTAGGAGTTAGTTTCTTCCCTCTCTGTACTCCTATAGGATGCTGTATATGTGGCTTCTGTAGTGTATATAGTTAGTTACATGCTCTGGGGCTCTGCTGAATTGTGACCTCTATGAATCAAGGCCCTCTTCTCATTCATTATGCTAGCAATGCCTAGAACAGAGTGTTTGCTCAATAAACATGTACTGAATAAATGACCAAGTGACTAATGAAAATGAAAATCATTTCAAGGGCGAAGATAAACTTTACCTAGAATACCAAATTAGCAATATAAATATAAATTCTATGAAAAGATATAACTATTAAGAACTACTGAATTTTCTCCAAACTACTCTAAGCATACAGAAATGTAAATAATTTACTACGAATACATATTTTGGTATCTTTATTCACCTCTATTTAACATTATTGAGGAGTTATTCTTTTCCTTCTTTCTTGATAATTTTTTAAAATGGGAATGCCAAAGTAAAAATAATTGAGAATCAGTCAGGATGGTTATAAAGTGAAAACTTCATTTAAAATACGTTAATGCTTAGCATTATTATCATAAAGTAACAATTGAAAATTCTAATTAACACACACACATATATAAATACATACATAGAGGATGTGAGAAAGAGAAATTATTTATTCAATAGTTTTGTATATGCCCAAAGAAAACTTCTTAAAATGTGAGAGCATTAAATATAATTTTAAAAAAAGGTTAAGATGATTTTTCCAATTATACACCTGTTTCTTTTTTTCTGTCATTTATTTGTTTTTAAAAGTTATGAGGTTTTTGTTTGACTAAAACTCTTGGGTAGATGAGACATTAATCACAATATATTTCAGTATTTTTTTAACTAGATATTAACCCTCATTTCCAAAATGACATGAAGACTCATTCTAAATAGTGTCATAAACAAATATTTAATCAGTCCAACCATTTATCCCCAGGAAATCTGCATCGCAGAGATTTTATACAATTCTGCATTATTTTTCATTGTTAAGGAACAATAAAAAGTATAAATGAAAATGATGGTATTAAAAAAGCAAGATGTTTTACTTCCCAATGTCATTTGAAATGGGAAACTACTCTAGCAGAAAACACAAAAATGTTATCACTCAAGGGTAAATCTTTGTATGGCTAAGCATCACACGATGGCAGAGTGAAAACCACTCAATGTGGCAGTGACGATCAGTTTGGACTGACTGAGCTACAGAGCATCTGCAGAGATTTACAGGATTGGCAACAATTCCCTTCGGATGGCTCTGCCAAAGCATGGTCAGTTTATTCAGGTCCACAGACCTGAACCAAGCTAAAGTGACGCTTTCAAGTGATTATAAAATACATCCAAATAAAATATCCTATAAATGCTGCCAAGAAATAGATACTTGGTTATTCCACTAAGAAATAGATACTTGGGTTACTGGCTTTTTGAAGGAAAATTGTTTTTTCCTTATTTTATATTTTGTTATAACGGCTTTAATGTAGTAGAAAATAACGTATCTGGAAAGCAGATTTATTATGGGTAGCCAGAACAGAGTCATGTTTCTCATGGAACTGAAACATTGCCCATTTATAGACTCTAAGAGAAGAAGCCATTTCTAAATATTTGAAATTATAGGACAGAGCAAAGCAAAGAAGTAACTGGAGGAAACAACAGGATACACAGATGATCCCAAGGACCGCCTTCATGTCTTTAGATTCCATGAAGGACCTCGGGCCCTCCAAGGACAGTTGAAGAGATGAGGGCCTCCTACCTCTCATTAAGGGATACAAGGTGGTCTGTTTTTAACTTGTTTCTGTAACAGAGCACATATTTTTACTTCTCCTATGAATTTACTAAAAATTTTGGTCTTGATTGCTTAAAGTTTTTTCTATCTTTACGATCTCATGAAACACAGAAATTTCATAAACAAAGGGAAGGAATCAGATTAACGACTTCTACTGAACAAATTAAATTTATTTTAATACCAAAAAAAAAAGTCTGAAGTTTTTTAAAGCTAATCATTTAATACTCACTAAATGCCTTATTTTTTTTTTAACACTGTGATAAGTGTTGGGAAGATTTACTCACAAACAAATACTTAATGAGTATCTGCAAGGCACTAGACAGAGGTAGTTAAGAAATAGTTTTTGCTCCTAGAAGCTAATATTATAGGAGTGGCTCAAAAACTTAAACCATCCTAAAATTTGGAAAAAATGTCAAGGAAGTAAGAAGCAACAAATTTAAAAGCTAGATTAACATTGGTGGTCACAGTCCATGAAGACTAAGTGAAGGAAGAATCAGAGCAGGGTTTTGAGAGATGAATGGAACTTTATATCAAACAAAGGGTGAAAACTGTATTCAGCAGAATAATCACTTACATAGGCATGAAGAGCTGCAACAGTTACTAGGAAACCACTAGCAGTTTGCTATTTTTTGTAATATAAACAAGAGTAGGGGTGTAAAGTCCAAAGGAAGACAGGGCTCATGTCACAAAGAGCCTTGTGCTTCATGCTCATGAGCTTGAATTCCAGCCAATGGTGGATTCAGAGTAATCAGCTGAGGAGTCTTACAAGAAAAATCATACTCAGGAACTTTAAATGTTGGTATATAAATGGCATTAATATTGATGAGAAAAATTGTATTACAGTTATCACTTTAAAAAATTGTTGCTAATTTATACATTGTATGAAGACAATAAAATTATACATTAAAATTACCGTTTATTTTTCTATGTATAAGGCTAAGTGGTCACAGGCATTATTTCAATAAAAATTCTTCAAAAATTAATTTGTAATCTAACATACCCTAGGTTAGTATTTAAATACATATACGGTACATATGACCTCAAAAACCAAAGATTTTTATGATGTCCAGGAAGAGATTTCTAATAATTTTCATAAATCAGTAAAAAACACACAACAAATAAGAACAAAATCTGTAAGCTTATAAATTTGGGTAATGCAACTAAACACTAATTGAAAATGTTATCACCAGTAGTTTTAAGACCTATACCAAAAGAAGTAATTTCTTTGACCATGTGAACTGGTGTTCAGACATGGATACCTAAGATTTTCCTTAGGCCAGCATCTTTTAACTTTGTCATCTTTGATAAATATTGCAATCCATGCCCTACTCGAATGCAAATTAAAATTCAGGTTGACTGATATAGGGGTTTCCCTGAGTGAGTGGGAAGTGGCTTGCTGAAGCACAAGAGGGTCTTTTTGAAAGCTGATAAAGATCCATTTCCTAATCTGATTGTTGGTTCCACAGTTAGGATCACTTCTGGCAATTTACCACCTATGCAAAATAAGTTATACATTTTATATACACATACAGAGAGAGAGAACCTCTATGTGGCTGCTTATTTACAAACACTGAACAAATTCTAAAATTCTGACTTAGACAATACAAAACCAGTGGAACAAAGACGATTATTTTCAGACTACATAATCTGCAATCTTAGCCAGCTTTCTGCCTCCCTGGGTGTATGCATGTGTGTCACAGATAGAGATTGGAAGTATTACCATTTTCTTCGCCACTCTCTCTTATAAAACTATTATTAAACTCTTACAGGTTTGCATATTAGGGAATACAACTCCCTGTTCAACTTTAGCGGTCATCTACTATTTAAAATGTATTATGACATGTTGAAACGAAAAAGAAAAACATTTATTTAGCAAAACAAGTTCACCTTCAAAAGTATCTTGAGATTTGGTTAGAATCCAAGTTGTCCTTTATTAGACAAGACTGTTTACTGTGACCAAGGGAGTCTCAGTATCATCGAAACAGGAAGGGTACACATTACATAACAGCCACATCAACTGAATCAACCCTGGAAACCAATGGAGATTTTTACAGGAATACGTCGGGAGCAAATCCAAAACACCTTGTTGTAGCATGAGTAACAAATGTTCAGAGAAGTAATTCCTGACAGTTAGGTTTCATTTCCCCCAGAAAATAAAACAAGAAAAATGTAAAACTAGTAATACCACCTCACATGCATTCCAGACTTAACACTACATTGCAATAGTTGGTTTGACTGTTTGACAGCGCTGTACTAATCGCGAGTTGATTACAGTCAACAATCTTAAAACGCCTATCTTTTTATCGTCAATGACTAAAACAGTGTCTTAGTTTACAGTGAAAGAAAAAAAAATGAAGTAATTGATATATCAGAAACAATTTTCTTACAATGTCCAGTGTGATTCTTAAGAAACAGCACTCCATGGTTAATAAAAAGCATACCTCAGAAGTTTCTAAGGTTCAGTTGTCACGAAGCATTTGTACATTCTTTTATAGACTCCCTGAGTGCCCATATTTTTATTTGAGACTTTTTTCAGGTTTATTTTTCTCCTAGACACTCATGGGTAAAGCACAATTGTATAAAATTTGTGGATATAATATATAGTGGTTAAAGTTCGCACCATTTTCCTTTCTCTAGGAATTTTTCCAACACATAAAGTAAGCTACCCAATGTACATCTACCACCTCGCACAGTTACTATCATGTTATGGTAAGAACACTTAAGATCTACCATCTTAGCAAATCTCAAGTATACAATACAGCATTATTAATTTTACTCACCATGCTAAACATTATATCCCCAGAATGTGGTCACCTTCTAATTTATTATTTGTACCTTTTGACCAAAATCTCATTTCCCTCATCCCCAGCTGTGGCAACCATCATTCTATTCTCCACTTTTGCAAGTTCTACTTTTTTGGATTCTACATATAGTGAGATTATGCAGTATTTGACTTTCCATGTCTTGTTAATTTCACCTAGCATAAGGTTCTCTAGTTTTATTTATCTCATCACAAATGTTAGAATTATTTTATGGCTGAATATTTCAATGTGTGCATAAATACATATACATATATGTGTGTGGTATATACATACATGTTTATATGTATGTATGAATGTATATGTATGTATTTATTTCACATTTACTTTATCAGTTGTTGGGCATTATTTTAGTGGCTTGGCTATGGTGAATGATGCTGTAATGAATATGGTAGTATAGCTAATTCTTCAGCATACTGACTTTATTTCTTTTGGGTATGTACACAGAAGTAAGATTGCTGGATTATACAGTAGTTCTATTTATAATTTTATTAGGAACTTCTGTACTAGTTTTCCTAATGGCTGTACCAACCTACATTTCCACTGTGAGCAGACAGTGGTTCCCTATGCTCCATATACTCTCCAACACTTATTATTTCTTATCTATTTAATAACAGCCATTCTAACAAGTGTAAGTTGACATCTCATCATGGTTTTAATTTTCATATCCTAATCAGCAGTAGTAAGCACCTTTTCATATACATGTAAGCCACATTGTATGTCTTTTTGGAAAAGAAAATATCTAGTTGGGTCTTTTGTTCGCAGTTTAATGTTTTTCTTTTTGGTACTGAGTTATGTGAGTTCCTTATATATTGTGGATGTTAACCTCTTATCAAATATAAGGTTTGAAAATATTTTCACCTAATCCATAAATTTTCATAAATTGCCTTTTTCATTTTGTTGGTTGTTTACTTCTCTGTGTAAGAGCTTTTTCAGCCTGATGTAATCCCATTTGTTTATCTTTGCTTTGGTTGCTTGTGCTTTTGCTGTTACACCCCCAAAAATTATTGCCAAGATTAATATTAAAAAGTACTTTTCCTATGATTTCTTCAACAAGTTTTGTAGTTACACAACTTGGCTTTGAGTATTTAATACTTTTCAAATTGTTTCTTGTGTATGGTGTCAGATAAAGTCCAATTTAATTCTTCTGTATGTGAAAGTCCAGTTTCCCCTATACCGTTTACTAAAGAGTTTATCATTTCTCCATTCTATATTCTTTCTGCCCTTCTCAAAAGTTAATTGACCATAAACATGTGAGTTTACATCTGGGCTCTCTGTTCTCTGTTCATTTCTTATGTCAGTACCATACTCTTTTGATTATTATAGCTTTGTAATACACCTTCAAATCAGAAAGCTGTGATGCCTCCAGTTTTGCTCTTTTTTTCTCAAAATTTCTTTGGCTATTTAGAATATATTGTGTTTCCATACAAATTTTATGATTTTTTTCTAATAACTGTAAAATATTCCACTAAAATTTTGATAGAGTTTGCATTAAACTTGTAAATTACTTTGGATAGTATGAAAACAATCCCATTTACAATTGCACTGAAAAATAAAATACTCAGAAAAATTTGATTAAGGTTGTGAAAGATCTGTGCGTTAATATCTAACACATTGATGAAAGACATTGAATAAAACACCAATAAAAACATAATGCCTAGGAAACTTGAGAAAACTATGAGCTACTGACGCAATTCAGTGTTAAGCAACTGAGAAAAAAAGAAAAAAAAAACTGTTCACTATAAACAGATACTGAGTTATTCCAGAACATATTAATAAAGCAAAATTAAGTATATCAATATGCTGTTTTGATTAAATACACATACTTTTCATTTTTAAAACAATCATAGAATAAATTATAAGCTAACGAAAATGATCATTTATAAGGATGTGTGAACAACTTAGAAGGAACAGATATGAGAATGAGACTTCTGTGAATGTACCTTTTTATAGTTTGACTTGTGAACCATGTAAATGTTTTCATATTTTTTAAAAGGTAAATTTAAGAAAAAAGATAAAGCAAACCTTAATACTGTATGCTAATATAAGCAAATTAAACTCAATATGTGTTTTTAGCATAATCACACAAAGTAAAAAACAAATTCAAGTAAATTTTGAAAAGATTTAGCTGACAGCAAACACTCCTTTTCCAGGAACAGAAAGAGAAAACAAAACATCCTTGAACTTTAACTAAATAGATTTCTTTTAGGTAGCATTGATATTGTGATTTCCTTTAGAAAATAAAACAAGAATAATGTAAAAGAAATAACACCAACTTACATACATTCCAGACTTAACCTGTATCACGCTGCATTGCAACAGTTGATGCGGCTGTTTGACTACACTGTTTTAGCCTTGAGCTGATCACAGTCAACAATCTTAAATCAGATTTTTTTTTTTTGAGTTGGAGTCTCACTCTATTGCCCAGGCTAGAGTGCAGTGGCATGATCCAGGCTCAGTGGAACCTCTGCCTCCTGGGTTCAAGCAATTCTCCCACCTCAGCCTCCCAAGGTGCTGGGATTACAGGTCTACACCAGCACACCTGGCTGGGGATTTCATTATGTTTTCCAGGTTGCTCTCCAACTCTTGAGCTCAAGCTAGCCACCTGCCTCAGCCTCCCAAAGTGGGTATCATCTTAATTTAGCTCATCTATATGTAAAGGTAAATCAAATAAGTAAATACACTGAATTTGGGGGATTCATGATTCTGATAGGAAATGGAAAAACAAATTATACAATGAGAGAGATGAGGAAAAAACATGTATCACTGGATTTGAGTTAGAGGTAAGAATTTATGATAAAGAAAAAAGTAAGATTACGTATCCCTAGGTTTTGTTTTAAATCACCACAAGCAATGAGCACACCTAGTACTCAGATCTTGGTATCTTTCTCACTGAACTAGGAATCCTTAAAGAATAAGAAACACAAGGTTTGGGGCAGAGGAATCAGAAAGTGAGCCCTGAATATTTTCTTGCCTCAGAATTTAAGAAAATAATGAATGGAGAAGACTATACATCAAAGTTGCCAGTTTGAAGGAGTTTCTGACAGCCAATGTACACAATTCATGTATCAAAGAGTATTGCAAGTAATTTATAATTTTACATTGGATACATAGAAATCCATGAGTCCATAATATTAAAACAATTTTTTAAGAAATGAAAAGATAAGAAAGAGAAAAAATCTTTTTAAATAGAGGAATGCCAGATCATAAGTGTAGAAGGAATGATGTAATTAAAAAGTTTTTATTGGCTGGGCGCGGTGGGTAGCGCCTATAATCCCAGCACCTTGGGAGGCCAAGGCGGGTGGATCACGAGGTCAAGAGATCAAGACCATCTTGGTCAACAAGGTGAAACCTCGTCTCTACTAAAAACACAAAAATTAGCTGGGCATGGTGGCGCCCGCCTGTAGTCCCAGCCACTCGGGAGGCTGAGGCAGGAAAATTACCTGAACCCAGGAGACGGAAGTTGCAGTGAGCTGAGATCGTATCACTGCACTCCAGCCTGGGTTACAAGAGCAAAACTCTGTCTCAAAAAAAAAAAAAGAAAGTTTTTATTTTGTGTTCTACAATGTAATAACTCATTCAGGCAAGGATAATCAATAGTTGTTAAAAACCATTGTATAAAATTGCTGAGTAGCAAAATAATTACATAGTTTCAAGATATCACTCGACATTATTATTTATCAATAACATGGAATAAATATATGTGTATAATAAATAATTCTGGCAGATATTCTCTTATCCATGTGACTCAAACTCAGTGTCACCACTAAGGAAAAACTGTCATTGTAAGCCCTTTTGGATGATGAAAAGTGTGTACCATTGTCTGCATAATATTTTTAATCAAAATAGTTAATATATTCAAGGGGAAATCACCACACAAATCCAAACTGTATGACTGAAGACCATTGTCTTGGACTTTGTGAAAATGGAAATGTCATGAAAGATAAATAAAGGGAGAATTATAAATTAAAGAAGGGTCAAGAGATAGGACATCAACGGCAATGCATAATCTTTGATCGGATGCTGAACTGGGCAACTGAAGACATCTGAATATGGACTGTACATGAGACAATATTATTGCACTATTGTTCCTTTGGGTATTATAATGTTGTGATCATGTAGGAGATACAGGACAGTGCTCTTCTTAGGAGATATATGCTGAAGTATTGTAATATCAGCCACTTATTTTTCAGTAGTTCAGAAAAAAGTACATGTGTGTATGTGTGTGTGTGTGTGTGTGTGTGTGTATATATATATAATCTACAAATGTATATATTGATATAATCTACCTATGTATAATTACAAAGAGAGAGAAAACAAATGTGGCAAAATTTTAATAACCGGTAAATCTAAATCAAGGTTGACAAACTTTTTCTACAAGGACAGATGGTGGATATTTTAGGTTTCTGGTCCATATGGTCTCTGTCACAACTACTCAACTCAGTCTTGCAGTGTAAAAGCACCCATAGACAATACATAAATAAATGGGAATAGATTTTTTCCAATAAAACTACTGATAGAAACAGATGACAAGCTGAAATCATCCATGAAACTCTAGTTTGAACAGCCCTGAGCTAAATGAGTGTTTATATGGGTGTTCATGTCTCTTTTCTGTTGTTTTGAAAATATTTAAAATAAAAATCAAAGGAGAAATGACAGTCTTCTGTTGGAACAACACTGATTTATTTGATATTATTTATTATAGAAGTGGAAATAACAATAGTATTTACAAAGAAGTTGGCTGGGCATGGTGGCTCACTCTCGTAATCCCAGGACTTTGGAAGGCAAAGGCAGGCAGATCACGAGGTCAAGAGATCAAGACCATCCTGGTCAACATGGTGAAACCCTGTCTCTACTAAAAATACAAAAAATTAGCCAAGTGTGGTGGCACACGCCTGTAGTTCCAGCTACTTGGGAGGCTGAGGCAGGAGAACTGCTTGAACCCAAGAGGTGGAGGTCGCAGTGAACCGAGATCACGCCACTGCAGTCCAGGCTGGACAACAGAGCAAGACTCCGTCTCAAAACTAAATATTAGTGAGTAAAAGTTATGTAGCCTTTATTTGCTGTAATGTCATTTCCCTTCTCAGCAAGATAAAGAGAAGGTTAAAGACTATTTAGATCCAGGTCTTTAGAAACAAATAAAAAGCACAATCAGCCAGAGAATATTAAACTGTACATTCCTTGATCTGATTTTTGGTTTATAAACTTAAAATTAATAGTAATAAATGGGAAAAGAAAGAAGCTTTTACAGAAAAAAATAAGTATTTTCATATCAAATGTGGACATGTACTATTTTAACCACTCTATCTTATAAAACATGTATGCTACAGGAAATTAAATACCATTACTTAGACTGAGAATTCACTAATCTTGTGATATTTAACACACTAAAACACATACTGTATTGACACCAGCTTTCTTTTTGAACATTTGTTTGAAATTATCTTAACAGATATGATTCAAACACAAAGAAAATTCTCGCTCTATCACAGTTCTACATACTCTCTGTCCCTCTTGTGCTCTCTCTTATTTATCACTTGGCTTTAGTTTTACAGGTGATTTTTATTTCCTTGTTTGCTTATTAGTATTTTTAATATAATTTTATATGATGAATGTTTGTTATAGAGGAACATATATGTTATACATGCAGAATAAATATATAAAGAGATACATGATAGATATAGAGATAGATGTGGCGTTAGACAAAGAGAAAGAGATAAGAGAGATGGAGACGTATTTTGTCTCATGGTACAGATAAAACCCCTGGGAAATCTCTCAGAAAACAGCTACATTTGACAGAATAGTCAGAGAAGGCAAGGAATGATTCAGAGGATAGCAAGCCACAGAAAGGATGTAGGGCCACACAACACGGAGTGATAAGCAAATATCTCAAGAATAAGAAGGCTGGCAAAAATACAACCTGTCTTTTTCAAACAGAAATGGTTGTAATATAAGATAATCTAGAAGAGCTCACAGTCATTTGTTTTCAAGCAATTGAAATGCTCTTGAGTATGTCATTTACATATGAAAATAATTAATTAATGAAAGTTTTTAAAATGTTTGTTACAATAGGCATAACTTTAGCATTAAAAAATCTGTTTTAAAACATATTAAACCCAGTTCAACAGATAAATGTGATAGGGAAATAAGGAAAAAGAAGTTAACAGCAATGGGGGTATTAACAAAAGAGTTAAGAAAGTATGGAATAATGGGACCAGGTCTTTGCTATTGTCAACAGTGCCACAATGAACATACGTATGCATGTGTCTTTATAACAGAACAGTTTATAATCCTTTGGGTATACACCTGGGATTGCTGGGTCAAATGGAGTTTCTCTTTCTAGGTCCTTGAGGAATTGCCACACTCTCATCCACAATGGTTGAACTAATTTACACTCTCACCAACAGTGTAAAAGCGTTCCTGTTTCTCCACATCCTCTCCAGCATCTGTTGTCTCCAGATTTTTTAATGATCACCATTCTAACTGGCGTGAAGTGGTATCTTAATGTGGTTTTGATTTGCATTTCTCTAATGACCAGTGATGATGAGCATTTTTTCATGTTTGTTGGCCTCATATATGTCTTTTTTGAAAAGTGTCTGTTCATATCTTTCACCCACTTTTGAATGGGTTTTATTCTTGTAAATATGTTTTAGTTCTTTTAGATTCTGGATATTAGCCCTTTGTCAGATGGGTATATTGCAAACATTCTTTCCCATTCTGATGGTGGTAGGTTCATTCTAATAATTGTTTCTTTTGCTGTACAGAAGTTCTGGAGTTTAATTAGATCCCATTTGCCTATTTTGGCTTTTGTTGCCATTGCTTTTGGTGTTTCAGTCATGAAGTCTTGCCTATGCCTATTCAATGATAGACTCGACAAAGAAAATGTGGCACATAAACACTGTAGAGAGCCAGAGTAGCCCACCCTCTCTGGGCAGATCAGCAGCAAGCCTGCTGTGAACTTTGATTGAACTCCAAGAGATGCAAAACCATAATAGGGGAATGCGTATGTCTCAGAGAAGAGCAGTGGGACTTAGCTAAAGATAACCAGCTTTCAGTGACCTTGCTGCATGATAGTTGTTAGCTGAGGTATGTTAACTAAAGTATGAGAATTATAACCACAGGCTGTTCTGGGTAACTGCACCCTCCCTCTGCTAAGTGCTTTGCGAACATATAAAAGTACTTTGAGGCAGGACGGGGCCAGAGAAACTGATACTTTCACTTTCCTGGACCGCCTGGCTCCAGTTTTCTCTATGTCCATCTTTGTGTTTTTCTTCATCCCCCATCCTTCCCTCTTAGGTCTTTGAACTCTTTTGCAGCATGCGACACAGCACATGCCAGAATACACCATGGAACACTATGCAGTCATAAAAAATGATGAGTTTGTGTCCCTTGTTGGGAGACGGATGAACCTGGAAACCATCATTCTCAGCAAAATGACACAAGAACAGACTATCAAACAGTGTGTGCTCTCACTCATAGTCAGGTGTTGAACAATGAGAACACATGGAACAGGGAGGGGAGCATCACACACTGGGGTCTGTTGAGGGGGGCTAGGGGAGGGACAGTGGGGGATGGGGAGGGTGGGAAGGGATAACATGGGGAGAAATGCCAGATATATGTGATGGGGGGGAAGAGGCAGCAAACCACATTGCCATATATGTACCTATACAACAATCCTGCATGATCTGCACATGTACCCCAGAATCTAAAGCACAATAAAAAAAAATATGGAATGATGTTTGGCAAACAGTGTGAGTTCACACTCTTGAAGTAACTCAACCTACATTCTTTTTGGTAAGGAGTAGTCTTCTAGAACTTTATATTAGTTTTCAACGTACAATAATAGTATTTCATCACAAGAAAGTATGAAATAAAATCGAGTTATCCATAATCTTTCCAGTCTTACAGCACCATTGTTACCATCTAGTGAAATTCATTCCTCCATTTATTTTACTTAGGAAATCATACAGCACAGAAAACTTTGCACTGTGCCCTTTTTAGGCATTATATTGTAAGCATTTTATTTGAAAGGCCTTCCTACAGAAATAGAATTGTTCATTCATTCAAAATACATTTCTGAGTGTCGTCTCTGTGCTAGGGACAGTGAAGGCCTGTTATATTCTGCAGATAAATATGCAACTTCCGGAACTATCTTGTGGAACTGCTTCTAGTTTAACTAAATAATCGTTTATCATATGACATACATCTATGACATTAAAATTTCCACAAATATGTTTATCTAATAGCTAAATCATAATAAAATCATATTTTGTCACTAGGAAGTACTATATTATTTGCAATAACATTTGATTACCAGAGAAAATATTCATGTTCTCTAATCACATGTGATATTCAAGATACTAGTAAAATTATTTAGAGTAATAAAAACTTAGGAGCCTAGAGGTTGCTCTTTGACAAATACAAATGTGCCTTTGCAATTTTATCTTTATATTATGTGACTCTGTATTATTTGACTCCAGGCTACTCTTAATGTCACCAGAAGGAACACAGATCCATGTTCTTCATATCTAAATGACTACAAATAAGCGGAGATCAGTCATTTTCATAACTTCTCTTTGTGTACCCTTCCAGAGGGTTCTCTAGGAATATGTCACCATTAATAACAGAAACAATAACAAAAAAGGCATAAACTTTTCTATAGGTGTCTTTGACATTAAACATTCCAGCACTCCTTAGCTCCTTTTTTGTCAGAGCATTCTGCACAATCTGAAAGGTTAAAGCAAAGTCTTAGGATAGAAAATCAACGTGCAAAACTCACAAGCACTCCTATACACCAATAACAGACTTAAAGAGAGCCAAATCAGGAATGAACTGCCATTCACAATTGCTACACAGAGAATAAAATAGTAATACAACTAACAAAGGATATGAAGGACCTCTTCAAGAGAACTACAAACCACTGCTCAAGGAAATAAGAGAGGATGCAAACAGATAGAAAAATATTCCATGCTCGTAGTTAGGAAGAATCAATATT
>CAUYLG010027231.1:0-37495 GCA_963573385.1 Cacajao melanocephalus
TGAATATATGAAACAGGTGCACCTAGGTTTGTACAGTTTTCTTATTAATCCCCTGTTAATACAAAATATATCATTTGGCAAGACCTCCGGGTTGAGTCAATGGAAGCCTTTATGGTCTGTAGTTAACAACCTCATTTCAGTTCCAGATCTGACGGTTAAGAATTCTCTCTGCATGAATACCTGCAGTGTGTGTGAAATGCAGTGCCCACTCATTCATAGAAAACAAAGCATGAGGCATGTTCTTTTAATATGAGGGTATAAAAATCCAGAGTACCAGCCAGACATGGTGGCTCACACCTGTAATCCCAGCACTTTGGGAGGCCAAGGCAGGTGGATCACCTGAGGTTGGGAGTTCAAGACCAGCCTGGCCAACAATGGAAAACCTCTTCTCTATTTGTAATACTAAAGATAAAAAAATTAGCTGGGCAAAGTGGTGTGCACCTGTAGTCCCAGCTAGTTGGGAGGCTGAGGCAGGAGAATTACTTGAACCCAGGATACGGAGGTTGCAGTGAGCCGAGATGGTGCCACTGCACTCCAGCCTGGGTGACAGAATGAGAGTCTGTCTCAAAAACAAACAAACAAAAATCCAGAGTACCCCTAATTTTGCATGTTAAATGTTCTAGAAATCTAGCAAAAGATCAGGAAAACAGGATGCTACTCTGTTACATGATTTCCCATTTAGAAAAACACTGCATTTGCTTGTTACTCACCACACATTACCAAGGACCCTAAGAACACTGGACATACCACTCTGCATTTTTCCAGAACTTGGTGGTGAGCTAGCACCATTGCCTTCAACTTCTGTCACCTGTGAACTCTGCCATATGTCCTGGTGCTTGGAATCTTGCCAGCCTGTTTGCTGAAAGCTGGCCGGCCCTTATCACAGATGGACATACTAAATGTGGCAAAGAATGGTAGCCCTAAAATGTACAGCAGACTCACCAGGAGGACTTCTAAAACAGATTGCCAGGCCCCAACCCAGCGTTTCTGACTGAATGGGCCCTGCATTATTTTGATCTTCCCACATGATGCTGATGCTGCTGGTTCAGGGACTATACTTAGAAAGCCATTGCACTAGAGAAACACACTACTTGAGATGATGATGGAATCTTGTGCAGTTCAAGTTTATCCACCAGGTGGTGTCTCTTTGGGCAACGTGTGGATGGCTCTTCTTTATTTACAGAGTTAAAGTTATCTGCTTCCATTTGAATGGCTTGGGGAGAGAAACATGTTGGAAATTGGCATAATAGCTATGATACCATATATATATAGAGAGAGGGAGTGTGTGTTTCTGTGTGTGTGTGTGTGTGTGTTGAAAAGTGTTGCTGCATGGGCCTACTGCATAATTGCATAATTCCTGGACTGTTCTGCATGATTCAGACCAAAACTTTCCTCCTGCTATGAAGAAGATGGAGAAGGATGAGGGAAGATAGTTCAGGGCCAGAGGGCTGAGTGCAATTAGGAACCTCTCTTGGCCACACAACCCTAAAAGGGATGCCTCTACTCTCTTTCATGCTTGTATTCCCAGCCTCCATTCCCTGACCTGAAGAGAAGTACACAAAGATTACTGGTAAACTCTCAGGGCTATGTCTAACCGGCTGAGTCATTCATGGACTAGGTTGACTCCCTATGATAGGGGATGTTATGAAATCCGTTCTTTCTCAACAGCATCTCATCAGATTATAAACTTATTAGGGCTTTCACCTTCCTTATTATGTCGTCAACCTTTGTCTTGGGTTCTCTCTTGCTTAGTATTCTGGTATTTCTTTCTCCATTATATTTTCCTAATGAGGCATGTCATGTATTAATCTAATCTATTATATTTCTACCTATCTTGATCCTTTAGTTTCTTAATCTGACTATTACTATTATTATTATTATTGTCATTATCATTATTTTAGGGACAGGGTCTCCCTCTGTCACTCAGGCTGGAATACAGTGGCACAATCATCGCTCACTGTAACCTTGAACTCCCGGGCTCAAGTGATCTTTCTGCCTCAGCCTCCCAAGTAAGTAGGACTACAGGTGAACACCACCACGTCTAGCTAATTAAAAAAAAAAAAACTTTGTGTAGAGACAGAATCTTGCTATGTTGTCCAGGTGAGTCTCAAACTCCTGGTCTCAAGCTATTCTTCTGCCTCAGCCTCCCAAAGTGCTGGGATCTCAGGTGTGAGCCACCATGACTGGCTCTGCCTATTCTTTTCTGAAATTCATTCTTCACCAGTATCAACATGGTCATGGACATGCATATGCTCTATGTAACTGCACCACTATTTTCAGAACCTCAATCTAACTGTACAGATTATTCACCAAGAACTGAATGAAGGTGGGCTTTGAAGTATCATGTTGATATAATATTGCCAGGGAAGGGGCTTTGTGAACTGATAAATAAGATAAAAATTGCAGTATACCTGTAGTTATTATTTTTAATACTTTGGAAGATTTACCAGTCCACCATTAGCACTAGATTTGTTTGTTCGTTTCTGAGATGGAGTCTGGCTCTATCACGGAGGCTGGAGTGCAATGGTGCAGTGATCTCAGCTCACTGCAACCTCCACCTCCTGGGTTCATGTGATTCTCCCGCCTCAGCCTCCCAAGTAGCTGGGATTACAAGTACCCACCATCACGCCTAGCTAATTTTTGTATTTTTGTACAGACAGGGTTTTGCCATTTTGGCCAGGCTGGTCTTGAACTCCTAACCTCAGATGATCCACCCGCCTCTGCCTCCCAAAGTGCTGGGATTACAGGCATTAGCCACGATGCCCAGCCCATTTGCACTAGGTTTTATAAATAATGTTTATCTGCCTGTCCCTGTAATCAGATGGAAACAACTCACTCAAAAAACATATATTGCCACATCAGCCCTGTCCCCGTGTGGTTTAAGACAGAAGCATAACATGGTTTAATAATGAAACCATATTTCAAAACACCAATACAGTGTGGTTATTATTACATAATAGAAAAGTTCTCTCACTACTAGTGCCCAATAAGAAGCTAATGAATGTTTTTGTTTGTGAAGGATGAGAGTAAACACCCCTTTATTGGTATTGCTCTGGTTTAAGGAAATTATTGATATTTGTCAAGCTGCATTGCATTTGCTGGTTCCATGTTACGAATTGCTAGGATGCTTCTCAGTTTCTGAGGTTTTGACCTATCTGGAACTCTCTGACCCCCCTTGTCTGGGAAGGAAAAGTCTTCTGCTTTAGTGGAAGGGCATTGCCAAGAGGGCAGAGGCTTGGGTAAAGCAGTTGTGTCATCTGGCGATGTTTGAAATCATGAGCAAGCGCTTGTCTGAATCTCAGTTTAGTCAACAGAAAGTTGAGAGTAATAGCATCAGCCTTGCCTCCCACCAGCCTGTTTAAGGCTTCAGTGGTGTTTTTTTTTTCCATTAGAACTCACCGTAGACCTCAAGTGAAACTCGGGCCCCTTGGTGCCATGCTGTCCTGCTTAGAGGATGATTTACTAGGTTTGAATTGAGATAAGGAAGTCATAGACATTAAGGCCAAGGTAGCAAAGGAGGGCAAGTCTGAATTCCAGGGGCCTAGATTGTCTTGCTTGTCCCCATCTCTGAGGAGAAGCAAAAATGAGCAAGACATGGTGTTACCTGCTGCTGCCCTGTCTCTCCCCTGGACTCCTCAAAGCAGATCTGAACCCAGAGAGCTAGGGAATGGCTCACAGCATCCAGAAAGCTAAGCAACCTGGGCCTAAAAGAATCTGGTGTGTGCTGAGTTCCAGAAGCCTGTGGGACACAGATGTGGATCTGTCACCACATCCAACATAGGAGGCAACTGTGACCATGCAGTAGGGACATGGGCACAAACAAGCAGTCTCCTAAGTACTGTCCCAGCTCCGACTCTCAATCGTGGCCAACAGATGCAGAATTCCAGTTCTTGCCCAGCCAAGACTTTCATTCATGGAGCTCTAGTACATTTCCGAGGGGAAAAGAGCTTTACATTTCTCCCGTGTATCTCCCCATCTGGCCACAGAATTTTATTTCTTCTCATTTGTGTAGCATCTGAGCACCTTTTAAATTTTTATTTTTTGTTTGTCTTTATATATAGATAATAGTGTTGGCTCTCTCTGCATCTCTTGAGGTCTACCAGTCTTTTCTTTAATGTTTCAACTTCAGCATATAGAAATAAATCACATTATCTAGTAAAACAGTTACTTCCCTCTTAGGTGAAAGGTTTGGTGGTATATAGACAAAATATTGTAAAGACATATACAAGCTAAAGCACGCTTTCCTTTGACTGGTGGGAGGAGTTTTTCTATGAATACAAATTCCATACATAAGCACGGTCTGTGCGTGCGCAGTGACAGTGATAGTCACATACCCCAGGCTTCCACAGCTGGAATAATTATCTTTAGGTTTAGGTAAGAGTCATACGAAAGTGAGTCTTTGGCCCTGTAATCCCAGAACTGTGGGAGGCCAAAGTGGGCAGATCACTTGCTATCAGGAGTTCGAGAACAGCCTGGCCAACATGGTAAAACCCATCTCTACTAAAAATACAAAAATTAGCTGGGTGTGGTGGCGGGCACCTGTAATCCCAGCTACTTAGGGGGCTGAGGCAGGAAAATCACTTGAACCCAGGAGGTAAAAGTTGTGGTGAGCCGAGATGGTGCCACTACACTGCAGCCTGTGCAACAGAGGGAGACTTCAATTCAAAAAAAAAAAAAGATGATGAATAAGGGTCAAACTGGAATATGAAGACTCATTCAGACATTTCTTCAAATGCAAATTGTTCCACCTTTTTCTATCTTTGAGGGTAGGCAGACCACAGGTTAACTGGAGCCTCGGTTCAGTGGCAGCACACGCTGATACAAAGGTGTTGTTCAAGTACCTGAGGCCGTCCCAAACCACCGTCACGTGAGGCCGTCCAAAACCACTGCCATGTGCAGCCGTCCAAAATTACTGTCAATAAAGTCAAGTCTGATCTATTAAAGTGTAACTGCTTCTATCCAAGAAGAAATTTGCTGCCTTTTTTTAAAGGGTACCATGACTTTTTTTTTTGGTGTCTTCTGCCAACTTCTCATCGCTAGTACCCTGAATTCCATTTCATCATCATCCTCAATGTTAAAGGATGGTATAATGTCAGTTTCAATGATACTTCTGCTTTGCTTTTTTATGCACTTCATGTTCTTTGATTTGGTTGGTTTTGGGGAAGTCAATGAAAAATACAGAAGATGCCAGCAGACACACCACCCTCTAGCACAAGCTACCTTGCTGAAATGCATGGATTTTCTAAGTGGCGGGAACACAGTCAGCTAGCTCAGAGCCCTGGAGAAGGAAATAATTTGCATAGCTTCTTCCCTCATGTATTCCTGCTTTATGGAACAAAGTTGAATTGAGTTTCCAGAAACTCATCTAATATGTGTTTCCTCCCCATCCCACCCCCATAGTTTTTCTTATGGTTCATACCTATAATCCTAGCACTTTGGGAGGCCAAAGTGGATCACGTGAGCTTAGGAGTTCAACACTAACCTGTGCAACAAAGCGAAACCCCACCTCTACAAAAAAATACAAAAATTAGCCAGGTGTGGTGGTGTGTGCTTGTAGTCCCAGCTACTTGGGAGGCTGAGGTGGGAGGACTGCTTGAGCCTGGGAAATCGAGGCTATAGTAAGCCCTGTTCATACCACTGTATTCCAGCCTGGGTGACCCAGCAAGACCCTGTTTAAAAAAAAAGAAGAAGAAGAAAGGAAAGAAAGGATTAATGTTTGTTGATCCTCCCGTTCTGTGTTACTTACATTTAATCTTCACAACCATCCTGGGTGTTGGTATATTAGCCCCATTTTACAGGTGATAAAAATGAGGCTTGGGGATGTTTAGTGACTTGAGAACTAAGATTCACATCAAAACCTGACTGGGTTCTTTCTGTCACACCAGGCTATGATGGTGGGTATATGTAATATTTATCACATATCAAAAGACCTCCTAAGGGGACATAATGTAAATATCTCTTCAAAATAATGCCATTGAGGCCAGGCATGGTGGCTCACACCTGTAATCCCAGCACTTTGGGAGGCTTAGGCAAGTGGATTGCTTGAGCCCAGGAGTTCAAGACGAGCCTGAGCAACATGGCAAAACCCCATCTCTACAAAAATTAAATTAAAAAATTAAAACAATGTCACTGAAACCCAAGGAATCAATCCATAATCGGGTTACCAAATTATGGCCAATTTATAATTGGGTACTACCTAAAGGTCAAAAGGATATATATTAAGCAGTAGGAACAACTATAATGGAAATGTTTTTGTAAAAAGAGAGGCCAGGCCGGGCACAGTGGCTCACACCTGTAATCCCACCACTTTGGGAGGCCGAGGCAGGCAGATCACCTGAGGTCCAGAGTTTGAGACCAGACTGACTAACAAGGAGAAACACCATCTCTACTAAAAATACAAAATTAGCCGGGCGTGATGGTGCATGCCTGTAATCCCAGCTACCCGGAAGGCTGAGGTAGGAGAATCCCTTGAACCTGGGAGGCAGAGGTTCTGATGAACCAAGATTGTGCCATTGCACTCCAGCCTGGGGAACAAGCACAAAACTCTGTCTCAAAACAAAACAAAATGAAACAAAAGGGGCCAAAGAGAACCACGTGACATGAAAATAGAAGTTGACATAGTTGTATAGAGAAAGGGAGAAGGAAATGTGGCCTTTTCTTCCTCTGGAGGCAAAAAAATGAAGAGTCAAGAGTTAAACAGGAAAGAAAGTATAATAAAAGGCAACCTAGGTCAGATAGGAGTTTGTTTTAAGTTCAAGATAAACATTGTTTTGCTAAATGCCAAAATTTTTATTTTTTATTTTAACCATTTCTGGGGGAAACTATTATGTGTGCCTCATGTTTTTCTGCCCTAATAAATAATCATTGAGTATAACTGTTTGGGGATCATTCGAGCTCATCTTATCTTTGTAGACTCTTCATTCTCATTTATGTGATTGGGGGCTTAGGTGGCTTCACCTTAGGTAATATGATTTGACCCTGGAGTAAACAAACTAGATGTGAAATGTAGGATCTAAAATAAGAAAGGTCTTAAAAATTGCTCTCCTGAAATTTTGAGAGGGGCTCTGGAGACTATCATGGATTGACAGTGAGGCTGGGCCACTTCGTTGGCTATGTGAGCTTCTGAAGGTAATTTTAATAAGCCAGGGCCTTAGTTTTTTTCATCTGTAAAATCATGATAATTGATGACACAGAGTTGTTAAGAGAATATAATGAGAAAATACACATTTAGCAGTTAATACAGAACCTGGAATATACTAAGTGCTCAATAAATATTGGCTGCTATTACTGGTCAGTTGATTCCATGCTTCCAGTCTTGTCATTATAGTTTTACTTCCCCTGTAGTTTGACCACAAGACAAAACTATTGAGTCCCTTGCATAGGTAAACATCTTGTTGTAATGTAATACATTGACAGTGTTTTTATTTAGGATTTTATGGAATCCACCAATGATTGTAGTACAGTTTGGCGATTGAGTAAATAATTTGGAAGTGACAGGAGTGGATCTTAGGTTGTCATCTGTGTTCTCTCACTTTAATAACGTGCTAATATAAATGGACTAATTCCATTAGTAATTTTGACTGTATTTTAAGTTATAGCAAAAATAAGTTTTCTTTCCCTCTCTAACAGTTAATATTAACTCAAAACATTAAGTTAGCTAATAAATATTGCATATATTGTTCTTAAATATTTACAAGAATTTTTATATGCCATAAAATATGGTATTTACATTTAATTTTATTTTTGTCTTGCAGGTGTAAAGGGTCAAGTTTTTGATCAGAATGGAAATCCATTACCCCATGTAATTGTGGAAGTCCAAGACAGAAAACATATCTGCCCCTATAGAACCAACAAATATGGAGAGTATTATCTCCTTCTCTTGCCTGGGTCCTATATAATAAACGTATGTATGTAAGGCTAGTTATTGTTACTAAAATATTATAGAACTCATAATACTTACCCAGAGGAAATTGAAAAATAAGTCTAAGAAGTTCAAAAGTAGATCCATCAAGACAGAAAGAAAGGACAGTGTCAGACTTGCAATTGGCAGGGGGTAGAAGGGATGGAAATTATAGAGAAAAAAAATTCCTATTTTTTTTCTGATGGCAATTATTTTTTTAAATAGAAGCCAAATCCTATTTCTTGTGATACTTTTTATGATTAAAATATAACCTCTTTTATAATTAGAATAAGCAATGTAGCAAAGGTAGTTTATACCTTCCTGGAATAACATATAACACTCATTCCATGGAATATACTTTCTACTATAAAAAATGAATTGGAAAATGTTCCTTAGAATTTATTTTATAATTTAAATCTGATCCACAAATTTTATCACTATATTCAGCAAATGATAGACATATTTTGTAGCCCTTTTTTCAATTGGTGCAAGTAAAATTTCAGTTTTTAATTCCATAAAATAGATATTTCTGAGTTATTTTATCCTAAGACAGGGAGGCATGGACTAATTTGAGCCTGAGTAGATTTATGTGAAAGAACTAAATGTATAAGTATTGATGATTTAGTTGGCCAGATTTTGCCTCTTTCTCTTTGATGTGACCTTCTCTGAGAAATTCAAGATTCTTCTACTTTGCTTAGTGGGTCTCATGCCAACTATAGCAGTCATTCTATGTAGAGCTAATCCTGTGAGAAGGTAGTCATCTCTTCTGTAGTGAAAACTGAATGGGTATTTTATTATTTCATCTTGAGGACATCATGAAAAACAAGGTTTTTACTTGATAAAACTATAGAATTCAGAGCCTTTCTGCTCCATGAGTTCTCCCCAAGGTGCCTAGAAGTGGGGCTTATCAACTGCAAATCTTTTAGGAATATCCACTCTTACTGAGAAAATGGATAGAGCTTGAAAAATCTCAACTCACTGTGATGAATTTTTCTCTAGAGGGCCCTTTATTTTCCTCCTATTTACTGTGATATTTGTATCTATTTTAAAAAATGGTTTTCCTTGTAGTGAATCTAATTACTTGAATGCAATCCCATAAATAAGCCACACCTTTAGAATAACATTGTGAATTGTTCATTTCCCGTTAATTAGACTAACACAGTACACATTGACCATAGATATTATTTCCAGGATAAGATTTGAAGGTAAGACTCTGGACGTTGAAATGAATGTGTAAAATACATACGAATGAAGTGGTTATGTAAATGTCATTCTCCATTTTTTCCCTTCTCCACCATACGTAACAAAAGTGTATCTCAGTAGACATTGCCTATAGTTAGTTTAGCATTTCTCTTATTTGACCTGATCATTTTCTCCACTGAAAAAAAAAAATCTAACTGAAGATTCAGGCTCATATGAACAAAACAAGGTAAAATCAAAGCTTTTAAAGGAGGCTGGATGTGGTGGCTCACACCTGTAATCCCAGCACTTTGGGAGGCCAAAGCGGGTGGATCATTTGAGGTCAGGAGATCAAGACCAGTGTGACCAACGTGGTGAAACCCTATCTCTACTAAAAATACAAAAAATTACCTGGGCATGGTGATGCATGCCTGTAAGCCCAACTACTTGGGAGGCTGAGGTAGGAGAATTGCTTGAATCTGAGAGGTGGAGCTTGCAGTGAGATAAGGTTGCACCACCATACTCCAGGGTTGGTGGCAGAGCAAGACTCCATCTCAAAAAAAAAGAAAGAAAAAAGAAAAGCTTTTAAATGAAGCAATAGACTTGTAGGTCAACTGAAAAGAAATGAGTACGTTGAGAAAATAATTCTAATGATTCTACTTGTAAATAATCTTGATATCTAAGGATGATGTTAAATACACACGGGAAAAAGAGAAACAGTTAACTCTTTACCTTTGTGCCCCATGAAAAGGATAGTGGCAGAATCATCTGCTGCTTCCTTCTCTTCACTTACATCCCCGTCTGTCCTTATTTCATTTTGTAATTCTTGGCAACGGCATCCACAACGCTGGTCTCTGTCAACAGGTATTAGATAACTCAGCCTGCAGGACCAAATCTGTTGCTGGCCCAGAGTCTGGCAGATTGTGACATGTGTTGCACAAAGGCTGCATTTTAGTGGTGGGGATCAGCGTTTTCAGTGAGGGCACCACCAAATATCTTCAGTCACTCATATAATTGTCTCTTGTTTCTTCTCAGGTTACAGTCCCTGGACATGAGCCATACCTTACAAAGGTAATTATTCCAGAGAAATCCCAGAACTTCAGTGCTCTTAAAAAGGATATTCTGCTTCCATTTCGAGGGCAATTGGATTCTATCCCAGCGTCAAATCCTTCATGCCCAATGATTCCTCTATACAGAAATTTGCCAAGCCACTCAGCTGCAACAAATCCTAGTTTGTTCTTATTTTTAGTAACTCTTTTGCACATATTCTTCAAACAAAGTAAAATGTGAAACTCAAGCCACATCACCACCTGGAATCAGGGATTGCTCACTCCAGGTTACTGCAACCCTAACTCACTCTAGTGGGATCTTGACTCAAGAAACTCCACGATCTTCCCGAAGAAGAGAAATGGATGTTTCCAAATTCTGCAGTAAGCAATATGTGGTGATAATGAGAAGAATGATGCAGTCTTGATGATGAATGGAAGACACTTATCCAGCACATACTTCTCATTTACACTCAAATTAATCTCGAAGTCGTCTTAAAATCTGTAAGAAGTTAAAACTTGAGAAGCAAAAAAATGCCTGCAAAAGGAAGATAATTTTGTATCCAGAGAACCGGATGAATATAAGCAATAAAGATGAACATTTATTGATCTTCTACATACAAGACTTCACCATGAGGCCAGACATGGTGGCTCACGCCTTGTAATCCCAGCACTTCTGGAGGCCGAGGCAGGTGGCTCACCCACCAGCCTTAGGAATTCAAAACCAGCCTGGCCAACATGGTGAAACCCTGTCTCTACTAAAAATTAGCAGAGCGTGGTGGCAGGTGCCTGTAATCCCAGCCACTCGGGAGGCTGAGGCAGGAGAATCGCTTGGACCTGGGAGGCAGGGGTTGCAGTAAGCCGAAATTGCACCACTGCACTCCAGCCTGGGCAACAGATTGAGACTCTGTCTCAAAAAAACAAAACAAAAAAACAAAACAAAAAAAAACCTCACCGTGAGTGCTATATATGTGAAGAGATAGTAAGTGCCATATATTTTTAGTTCTGAGAGAGGGGAGAAATTATAGGACTGGGAATTGCTTTGCAAATGTTCTAGGAGATGTGAGAGAAAATATGCAAGCATATTTGAGTGGCCCAAGAAAATACAGGCCTGACGAGAAAAGACTGTGTCTCTGTAGAGCATCAAAGCACACAAGTCAATTAAGTAAGCCCCTCTCCCTCCAGAGCCACGTGTCCCTAGATTTTGGCACCTGGCACCACAGTCGTCTGTTAGGCTGATGACTCCAAGGGTGTAACTCTAGCCTCTTGCTTGAGCTTCAGACTCGCATCCCACTGCACCTGGTGTGACTCACAGGTACCTCAAACCTATCATGTGGAGATTGTCATCCTGTTCCCCCTAGAGCTGCTCTTCCTGCTGCATTGTCTCTCTCAGTTACTGGGAACACCAAGCTAGGAACCTTGGAGTCATCCCTGATACTTTCTCCTCCTCCTTAATCCCATGTATTCAGCAGGTAACTAAAGATTGGTGTTGGCTGGGCATGGTGGCTCATGCCTGTAATCCCAGCACTTTGGGAGGCCAAGAAGGGCAGATCACTTGAGGTCAGGAGCTCAAAACCAGCCTGGCCAACATGGTTAAACCCCATCTCCACTAAAAAAAAAAAAAAAAATACAAAAATTAGCCAGGTGTGGTGGCACGTGCCTGTAATCCCAGCTACTGGGGAGGCCAAGGCAGAAGAATTGCTTGAACCCAGGAGGCAGAGGTTGCAGTGAGCTAAGATGGCGCCATTGCACTCCAGCCTGGGAGGAGAAGCGAGACTCCATCTCAAAACAAAAAAAAAATTCGTGTTAATGATAAATATTGATGAATTCTGCTCTCCTTGGTTGTCAGCACTGCAAAGTTGAGACCTCCCACTTCACCTGCACTGCTGCAACAGCTTTTTTGGTCCCTTGGTCCTTTCAGTCCCTTCTCCACGCAGCACTGGGAAAGGGGAGCCACTTGAAACAAAAGTCCACAACTGCTTGTACTTCATAAACACAGAGCTGCTTGTGTCCCTGTATCTGGAATGCCATTCTACCCACCACATTTTTCCTTTCCCACTCCTCTTAAAACTCAGTTCAGGTAGCAGCTCCACTAGGAAGCCTTGGCTGACCATAACCCATTCAATTCCATTCCACCCCTTCCCAGCCAGTCTGGGGTTGGGGACCTTTCCTCTTTGCTCCCCAAAATAAACTGGGTATCTCTACTATTGGATTTACAACATTGTATTATAATCTTCTACTTCCATGGGTGCCCTCTCTAGTAGAATGTGAGTGCTTTGAGGCCAAGGTCTACTTAATTTGTTTGAACAATTCATTTTTATATCCTCAAAGCCTAGCACATAGTAGGTACTCAATGAATGAATGAACAAACAAGGGGTTCCAGGAGCCTATTACTCCCAGTCCTTCCCAGAAGCCGCCTAGGGCTTTGTCATTTTATGAAGCCAGGTCTTATGCTTAGGCAATCTCCAGCTCACTTGGAACACTGACAGAAGAGTGTTTTCATGTCTGTAATCAAGAAAATAATTCCAGATACATTCCTTTTATTGGACCTTGAATTGATCCTAATGTTGGTAGTAAAGGTATTTTGTTACCTATTAACAGCACTGCAAACCACCTTTTTTAAAATCAGATTAAATTTTACCATTAGGACTCAATTTGAAGTACTAATGCTTCTCAAGTTCTCTACTATAAGAGTTACTCTATCTTAAACGATTACCTGTAAGAATTAAAGGGGAAAGCACTAACCAGAAAAGAAAGAAAACAATAGCAACTGGTGAGCAGATTCCACCCTTCCTTCCTTCCTTCCTTCCTGAAACTCCTTCCTTCCTTCTTTCTCCTCTTCCTACCTTCCTTTCTTCCTTCCTCCTTTCCCTCTCCTCCTCTACTTTCCCCTCCCCTCCACCTCTCCCCTTCCTGTTTTCTTTCTCTTTTTTTCTTTAATCCCCAGTGTGACAGTAATATAGGCCGATTTCTAGAAGTGCGGTGTATTACTCATGAAAAATGAGTTGCCTTGGTTCTTACTTTCAATTGAAAGTTCTACAGGATCTAGAAATGAAACCATAATGGCATGGAGAGTGATGAGAACTGCAGAGGAATGAAGAGCTCCTGGAGCATTTAGGCCATTTCTATGCCAAGCTTATTCTACATCCACAAAATCATACATGTCAATATAAACAAAATTTGGAGGCTTCTTTAACCCACTTAGAAAATCTGGTAGTTTGTGTGTCGGCAATAGATGACAAAAAAAACTTATAATCTGAGTATCTTGATTATTTTTATTTAAGTAAGAAGTAATTTATTACATCCTTAAAAGTACATATTAATAGAATATTGCAAAAATGACTTTGGTATATTACAAATAAAAGCATATAAGACTAAACTTGATTTGCCATCAAGCCCCCAAAAATTTTTCAACTGGGCATTGAGTTCTAACTTTTCTCAGATAGCAGTTTTTGAAGGGACACGAACTAAAATCAGAATGAGTTCATGAGCCTTAAGGTAAATCTCTTGCTGAAATAATCTTTTTAAAATCAAAATTTGGTACCAGACTCAAAATCATTTAAAGACTAACAAAACACAGTCATGGTATTCTGACTGTGGTCGAACCAGGTGCCCAAACCCCTCCCTGTGCAACACCTTTCCTGCTCTTCCCCTCCCTCGTAGGCTGGTGGTTATGCTCCATGGCTCTAAATTCAGCTAGAATTCCTTTCATAGAGAAACCAACATGATAAACACATTCATGATGGGAGAAAAATGTGGGAGTGAACTGATATTTAGAAAGCAGCAGTCAGGCGTGGTGGCTCATGCCCGTAATCCCAACTTGGGAGGCTAAGGCAGGCCGATCACTTGAGGTCAGGAGTTTGAGACCAGCCTGGCCAACATGGCGAAGCCCTGTCTCTACTTTAAAAAATACAAAAATTAGCTGGTGTGGTGGCACATGCCTGTAGTCCCAGCTACTTGGGAGGTTGAGGCAGGAGAATCCCCTGAACCCAGGAGGCTAAGGTTGCAGTGAGCCAAGATTGCATCACTGCACCACACTCCAGCCTGGGCGACAGAGCAAGACTCCCTCTCAAAATAATAATAATAATAATAATAATAATAATAATAATAAAGGCAGAATCCCTGGATTCAAATCCACCACACACTCAGTTTTCCTATCGGTAAAATGAAGACCCCCTGACTGAACAGTGATTCTGTGACTCTTGGAAACAGTGGAAGAGATGCTACATTTTTGTTGCTTGTTCAGATGGAGGAAGGATAGTTAACGCTCAGATAGTAATTATTTTGAAGGCAGTATAATATATCTTCTTAAAAAGTATACTTACTCAAATATTGGTAAATGTCGATATGACTGAACCTAAAGGCGAGGAGTATTTTAGAAAAACATTAAGTCCCTGCAGATAAATGACAAGTGTTGATTTGGGTGTTTAATGTGTTACATTTAGACCTGAACTGTTGGATGTATCAGAAATGTTGTAAGCTTTTTCTCAACATTGCCGAAAGTTTTTCCAAGAAATCAATGTTATGTTTTGTTCCAGAAGCAAATTTGCATTTGTGATCTGCTTCTAAAAATGCTATGTTACCTCTGTGTTTAGAAAGTGAAAATATCTGATGCTAGATTGGAAGTATCTCTTCCTGGGGAATCCAGAAAGGTAAGAATAGCATATTGTCTTACTGCAACAGATAAGTTGAGAAGTCTGGTTGTTATTCTGTATGATAACAATACAGTTGGTGTAAATTTTATGATAGATCCTTTTATTTTCCTCATAACTTTAGATGGGAAAGGGGGGTAGATTATGATATCCAGAGTAATTAAAGAGCATTGAAAGTCCACAGTACTGTATCTAAGGTAGAAGTTTGGGTTTGTTATAGACTTATTATATCAACTAATAAGCAGATATTTGTACGGTATTGCTTACCATTTTGTCGTACTTTTTCACAGGCTTTCATAGATGTTTTATAGCTTATTTTACCAGTTTTCCTGGAACATTCCTTTTTTTTTTTCCTTTTATTTATTTATTTTTTAGATGAGGTCTCACTCTGTCACCCAGGCTGGAGTGCAGTGGTGCGATCTCAGCTCACTGCAACCTCCATCTCCAGGGTTCGAGCCACTCTCCTGCCTCAGCCTCCCAAGTAGCTGGCACTACAGGTGCCCGCCACCACACCTGGCTAATTTTTTGTGTTTTTAGTAGAGGTGGGGTTTCATCCTGTTGACCAGGATGCTCTCGATCTCCTGCATGATGTACCGGCCTCAGCCTCCCAAAGTGCTGGGATTACAGGCATGAGCTACCACACCTGGCCACTTTCTTTTATACTATAATTAAGAATTTATTACAATGCACAAATTGTCTAAGACTGTAAAGTTTACTGGGGAGAGGCCATGACTACCTCTGAATTTAGTAAATTTAAAATATTTCTGATTCTCAATAAAGAACTAATATCATCTAAATAATGAATGCTTTCTTCCCATTATGTAACCTGAAAATAAATACTTATGCAAATAGAACAAAGTCCACTAAAAAGAACTGATTACCACCAAATAAAACTTTGAGGAAGACCAAATTTAATGACTTTTTATGAGGCAATGACATTGTAACAACTCTTCAAAGTCCAGATCTTCCAGAACATGTTATATATGCTATATGTTATGTATACTCTATATAATATATTCCACGTTAATTTGTGTTCTGGAGCAGTGTGTTCCATGGGCAGGACGATGGATGGAAAGTATGCCTTCTGGTCAGAAAAAAGATTTGAAAATTTACAGTTTCTATTAATGTAATAAAGAGACTGGGAAATGCAGAAAAGAAAATGTCCCAAGCATGCTTAGCTGTGGGATCATTTCCTTAAATAATTCAGCCTCATACCATCCCATTGGACTAACATACCTATATTTCCAAACACATTTTAAGAAATGTTGATATCAGAGAAGTCTTTTGTTCTGAATAACAGGTTTATTGATTTCCAGGTGCTTTTGAAATACAGAGAACAGTTGTAAACAAAGAATTTGCCTCCGGTAGGAACTGGAAATCTCGCAGTCCTGACCCTAAACACTGCAAAGACCTGCTAATATCGACTTAGCCGTAGGACAGAGGATGGCCTCAAGTTTCCATCTTCTCTTTGAAATACGCTAAACAAATAATAGTTTCAATGAGACATTGCTGAGTAGGAAATGGCTAAATTACAGGTACTAATTTTTAAAAAATGATAAATATCTCAATTTAGAAAATAAACTGGAAATAGTTTCTCTGTTTTCAAGAGAATTTATTATATTACATGGAAACCCCTTAAGCAGAAGTTCCCTGGTATATTTTAGCTAGACTTCAGTATTTGATTTTGCAACATTTTTTTGTTTGTTTGTTTTTTGTGACAGAGTCTTGTTCTGTCACCCAGGCTGGAGTGTAGTGGCGGGATCTTGGCTCACTGTAACCTCCCACTCCCAGATTCAAGTAATTCTCATGCCTCAGCCTCTCAAGCAGCTGGAATTACAGGCACACGCCATGATGCCTGGCAAATTTTTGTATTTTTAGTAGAGACAGGGTTTCACCATGTTGCCCAAGTTGGTCTTGAACTCCTGGCCTCAAGTGATCCTCCCACCTAAGCCTCCCAAAGTGCTGGGATTACAGGTGTGAGCCACCACACCTGGGCAAGATGTGCAGCTCTTTAAAGCATCCATTACAATCTCCCCTCCCACAAAAGTAAGGTAGAATTTTTAAATGAACTAAATTTTTCAAATATTAGACACAAGGGAAAAAAGTAAATAAGAATAAAAGTCTAAATAAATGATTACTCTATTTTTCGATGGTAGAATTATGTTTTTGGTTTTTTTTTCTACTTCATTTTTGAAATGTTCTATTGAGGCAGGAGAATAGACAGGGAACCTAAGGATGTTTCACACCAACTTCCTAGAACTAAACTGAAAGGAAAACCCTAACTTCCCACCCTAAGTAGCATAAGGACCAGAGGCTACTCCCTTTGCAAACCCCTGACGTTTTCTGCAGCTGCAAATGGGAAATTGGCTGTCTGAAACAAATCAGACTGATTGTGAAGGAGTGTCAAGGGTTTTTTGTTTGCTTTTTGACAACTGAGAATAGAACTATTATTTCTCTGCTCTCTTGGAGTGATCTCCCAGTGTTGTTAAGAGTCTGTGCTGGCCAAGTGTAGTAGCTCACACCTGCAATCCCAGCGCTTTGTGAGACCAAGGCAAGTGGATCATCTGAGGTCAGGAATTCAAAACCAGCCTGGCCACCATGGCAAAACCCTGTCTCTACTGAAAATATAAAAATTAGCCAGGTGCGGTGGCGCACACGTCTGTAATTCCAGCTACTCAGGAGGCTGAGGCAGGAGAATCGCTTGAACTTGAGAGGCAGAGTTTGCAGTGAGCCGAGATAGCATCACTACACTTCAGCCTGGGTGATGGAGTGAGAGGAGACTGTCTTAAAAAAACAAACAAAAAAACTGACCAGGCGTGGTGGCTCACACCTGTAATTCCAGCACTTTGGAAGGCCGAGGTGGTGGATCTCACCTGAGATCAGGAGTGCGAGACCAGCCTGGCCAACATGGTGAAACCCTGTCTCTACTAAAAATATAAAAATTAGGTGGGCACGGTGGCTCATACCTGTAGTCCCAGCTACTCGGGAGGCTGAGGCAGGAGAATCACTTGAATCTGGTGGGGGCAGAGGTTAAAGTGAGCCAAGATCACACCACTTCACTCTCGCCTAGGCAGAACAGCAAAACTCCATCTCAAAAAATAAAAAAAAAGAATCTACCATTAGTGGACACCTTCAGTCTTCGCAACGTGATACTTCCACCTTATGGTTAAAAATGCTTAATTTTTAAGAGATTTGTTCTTCTCGTATATCCCCTGTAAAAGAAACAAAATAAATGTGAGAAAAGGTAGAAAAGGTCTTTCTTTTTTATAGGGAGCAATTTTTTCTAAAAAGCTTTGTCAGCGAGATTCTCTCTCTTAAAGGATCGTTACAATTTGGACACCATATCAATTTTTAAAGACTACTGTTTTCTTAGAATGTTTCTTTTTTTGCCATTTATTGCACAGACATTAATTTGGGAGAGGGGGGATTTTAGAAAATTCTAATCAGGCCAGGTGCAGTGGCTCAACACCTGTAATCCCAGCACTTTGGAAGGCTGAGGCAGGCAGATCTCATGAGGTCAGGAGTTCGAGACCAGCCTGGCCACTCAATTTCTACTAAAATGTAAAAATTAACCAAAGAAAAATCACAGCTACTTGGGAGACTGATGCAGGAGAATCGTTTGAACCCAGGAGGTGGAGGTTACAGTGAGCCAAGATCATGCCACTGCACTGCAGCCTGAGCAACAGAGCAAGACTTCCTCTCAAATAATAATAATAATCAGTAAGATTAATGAACATAGTATTTTTTTATTTTTTAGAGACAAGTCTCCCTCTGTCTCCCAAGAAGAGTGCAGTGGCACAATCATAGTTCATTGTAACATCGGACTTCTGGGCTCAAGTGATCATCCCATCTCAGTCTCCCAAGTAGCTAGGACTGTGGGTGCAAGCCACCACAATTTTTGGATATAGCATGTCATTACATTGCCCAGGCTGATCTCAAACTCCTGGCCTCAAGTGATCCTCCTTCCTTGGCCTCCCAAAGTGTTGAGATTACAGGTGTGAGTCACCAAGCCTGGCCCAGGATGATATTTTAAAACTGTCTTTTCATCTTCTAAATCAACAAAAACTTCATAGTTGCTTTTATTGCCAATCAGCATCCTTTACTAAATGCCTACTGTATACACAATGCATTTATTTGACAGTTGAAAGAAGGAGATACAAAATGATGTTACAACCTGCATGGGAATAAGATACAAAGGAACACATTGGTATGAACAGAATACCTCAGACTTGAGAGTGTATAAAAAAGGCTTAATTCACCTGATGCAGTGGCTCACACCTGTAATCCCAGCATTTTGGGAGGCCAAGGTAGGAGGATTGCTTGAACCCAGTTCAAGGCCAGCCTGGGCAACATAGCAAGACCCTGTCTCTAAAAATACATACATACACACACACACACACACACACAAGTATTAGCCCGGTATGGTGGCAACACAGCCTGGGTGACAGAATGAGACACAGTCTCAGCAAAAAACAAACAAACAAAAAAAACACTTGGAGGTAGGGGTAGAGGTTACATCAAGGCTACCTGAGCTGGATTTGGGGTGATTATGGTCAAGAATGGATGCAAACAGCATATTAAACTGCCATTCATTGAAAGTGCTTGCTACCTGTCAGACACCATCCTAGGTTCTATATATTTAATGTCTCTAGGGTCACTAGGCAAGTAAGTACCAGATATGTGACTTTGAACTTCCCACAATAAGCTTATGAACTTTGTTGAAGCAAAATGATTTGAGAAGTGAAAAGCAAGCACCCATTTCATAGCGTTCTAAAAGTCTAAAATAATCCAGTAGAACATCAGAGATAAAATCCAAAAAGCAAGTTTTTCCCCAATATTTAAATCAAGGAAGCAACATGATATCTGTAAACTATAACTGAACCAAAAATGGGGGTACCAAACATAGTAAAATCTATTTAGGGAAATATTACTGTGATCCTGGATTGGAGGAAGGCCTATTTAATACATGACAGTGGGCTGGGAAGGTGTGAACCAAAAATACACACATGCAAAAGCACTATAATTTAACCCTGAGAAATAAATGAAATTCACCTGGAACATAATGGTAATGAAATAAATTTAAAAGGTGAAATTTTGGACCTGGCGTGGTGGCTCACGCCTGTAATCTCAGCACTTTGGGAAGCTAAGATGGGCAGATCACTTGACCCCAGGAGTTTGAGACCAGCCTGAGCAACATGATGAAACTGTCTCTACAAAAAATGCAAAAATTAGGCCGGGTGCAGTGGTTCATGCCTATAATCCTAGCACTTTGGGAGGCCTAGGCAGGTGGATCATGAGGTCAGGAGTTCGAGACAAGCCTGGCCAAATGGTGAAACCCCATCTCTACGGAAAATACAGAAAAAGTTAGCCAGGTGTGGTGGTGGGCACCTATAATTCCAGCTACTCAGGAGGCTGAGGCAGGAGAATTGCTTGAAACTGGGAGGTGGAGTTTGCAGTGAGCTGAGATCATACCACTGCACTCCAGCCTGGGTGACAGAGCAAGACTCTATCACAGGAAAAGAAATAGCTAGGCATGGTGGCTTGCACCTGTGGTCCCCAGTGTCTTGGGAGGCTGAGGTGGGAGAATTGCTTGAGCCCAGGAGGTTGAGTCTGTAGTGAGTCACGTTTGCAGCACTGCACTCCAGCCTGCGTGACAGAGCAAGACCCCATCTCAAAACAAACAAAAGTAAAATCTTGGAATTAGGAAAGATGCTATTTTGATAAATTGGCTTTAAGCTGTTGGCTAGACAACTAAGTTGTAGCATTCTGAAGACAGGAGAGATGTGGGATTGTAGGATTGAAACAGATGAGAGGTAAATCCTATTGATTTTTTTTAAGTCTTTAAAGCAGAGCTTTAAAGGAAAGCAATAGGAATTCAAGTATGTTTCAGTACCACTCCTCACCTAAAGACAATCAATTATGGTTTTTATTCAAAATCCTATTACTCTAACAATATTTAAGTACAGCAATCATTTCAGATGTATTATGAGCAAGTTACTGAACACGCCTCCCATCTGCTTGCTTTACGGCTCTTGTTTTCTGTTGCCTTTCATTTGTTTGTTAGCTCATTTTACAATTTGTTACTTCTGAACACCTTTCATGTGCTGGTACTTTCAGTTATCTATCTCAAGTATTATTTGTAAATGTCAAAAAGTCCCTATTATATATAAAACTGAAAGCTGGCTATGTGATAGACAATATGATCACAAGCTTTTAAATAATTTTTTAAGCCAAAGAAATACTTTTCTGTAAATATCAAATCAAAATGTAATTCAACATCCAATCATAAAGGTCAACTACAAACTTTTCACAATACCATTAACAACTTGTTGTTACCATCATAAGCCCTAGATCTACACACCAATTATCTTTAAAACCCTTATTAGGCCTGGTGCAGTGGCTTATGCCTGTAATACCAGCACTTTGGGAGGCCAAAGTGGGCAGATCACTTAAGATCAGGAGTTCAAGACCAGCCTGGCCAACATGGTAAAACCTCATCTCTGCTAGAAATACAAAAAGTAGCTGGCGTGGTGATGGGGTCCTATAATCCCAGCTACTTGGGAGGCTGAGGCAGGAGAATCACTTGAACCCAGGAGGCAGAGGTTGCGGTGAGCCGAGATCACACCACTGCACTCCAGCCTGGGCAACACAGCAAGACTCCATCTCAAGAAATAAATAGCCCTTATTAAAGATTTTTAAAATCTTAATTATATGATGGCAAAAACTATCGCCGTCTGGCATAGGGGCCCACAAGCTCCTAAGCCACCTTTTTTTTTTTTTTTTTTGAGATGGAGTCTCACTTTGTCATCCAGGCTAGAGTACAGCGGTGTGATCTCGGCTCACTGCAACCTCTGCCTCCCGTGTTCAAGTGATTCTCCCACCTCAACCTTCTGAATAGCAGGGTCTACAGACACATGTCACCACGCCCAGCTACTTTTTTGTATTTTTAGTAGAGATGGGTTTCACCATGTTAGGCAGGGTGGTCTCGATCTCCTGACTTCGTGATCTTCCTGCCTCGGCCTCCCAAAGTGCTAGGATTACGGGTGTGAGCCACCGTACCCGGCCAAAGCCAGCTTTCTTTTGTTGTTATTTTTTGTTTTTATTTTTGTTTTGAGATGGAGTCTCACTCTGCTGCCAGGGCAGTGGCGCGATCTCAGTTCACTGCAACCTCCACCTCCCTGGTTCAAGGGATTCTACTGCCTCAGCCTCCTGAGTAGCTGGGATTACAGGACACGCCACCACCCCCGGCTAATTTTTGTATTTTTAGTAGAGACGGGGTTTTATCATGTTGGTCAGGCTGCTCTTAAGCTACCGACATTAGGTGATTAGCCTACCTTGGCCTCTCAAAGTGTCAGAATTACAGGCGTGAGCCACCACACCCAGACAAAGCCAGCTTTCAAGACTGAGGTCCCAATGCTTTTATTTAGTAAATTTACTGAACACTTACATTTGTGCATCACAATCAAGAGGTTCCCAGCTTGGTGGAAGTTTCAAAGATGAGACAGTTTTCCATGCTGACAAATAGCACAGTGGCTAGCCCAAATTCCCCTCCCTGTCCCAGCTACCTCCTTTATAGGCTATTCATGGTCACTTACGCCAGCCTGTCATGTAACCTAAGTGAAGATAGGGAGAACAAATCATTTCTTCCTCCTACTAACATGGAACATCATTCTGTCAAGTTGTTCTCACTGGAGGCTCCCAACTGCTTTAAGCTGCACAGTGATATTTGTATTTCTAAAGGGGGCAGGCATAGCCATTCCAGAAACATTCAGACTTGTGCCTTTTATTACCCAAATATATGATATTCAAACAATTGCCATTTTAACTAATTAAAAAATTGTTTCAGATCAAATAATTGTTCTCTTGAAACAATTCTTAATCATGTAATAAATCATTTATTTGTAAATCAATACAATTACTTGTAAATCAATCAAAATCTGTACTATACAGAACCTAAGAATTTAGACAATTTTAATAACCCATAAACATGTTGATTCCATTTGCAGATTTAAATTTTGTATAAATAGCAGTCATTACATACATAGATCTTAAGGGTACATTGTTTATAATCACATTTATGCTACCTGTACTCCTCAGAAAAAAAGATTCTACTCAGTTCAACTCCAAATAACACTTTGAGGAACTCCACAGGTAAAGTACGAATCCCTTTGGCCATTCGTTTCCGAAGTCAATGTGTGTGTGTAAGCAACAAGGTAACAATGCACCATTAGTAAAGCTGCTGTGCAAAATTATCCCTCAGGCCTATTCTAAGCTTACAGTTTAGCTGATTTTATTTTAAGTATATACAATTCACATATGGGAGAAAAACACTAAACCAAGATAGTTATTTTCACTATTTTGCTTAAGATTCATATTAAATATAAATCAAGAAGTTAATCTACACAGTTTGAGAGATACTTTTGACATTAGAGATGTTTTTTTAAATTTTAAACTGATACATAATTGTAAATATGGCATATGTACTGTTTCATGTACAGTGTGTATCGATCAAATCAGTGAAATTAGCACACCCATCAATGCAAACATTTATCATTTATTTGTAGCAAGAACATTCAATAATTAACTATAGTCACCCTACTGTGCAATAGGACATCCGAACTTATTCCTCCTAATTTAACTTTGTACCCATTAAAAGTGGTTTTATACAAATACTAGACAGATGTTCTACCCATCCATGTTTTCCAAAATTATTGTGTGGCTTTTTTTAAAAAAAACACACAACAAATTTTAAAAGGCACTGAGATACATCTGCTTCTAGATCATTGCTAGGCTTGAAAAATAAAGCCTGTTCTACCATGAATCACAAGTTAAGACTGAGTATTTGCCAAAGTAGAAATTATATACCATCATTTCAGGCAAAGGTTATTCAGCTCTCCTTCCCAGCTATCTGTCAGAACAGTAAAACCAGGTCAAAACAGTCCAGCATAACCAGGCTTCATAGAAGGCTGTTTTGTTCTAAGATGCTAATAAACCAAAACAAGAAATATTAAACTGAAAATATATTATTTGAGCTATTTTCATACAAACTGTTGGTTCCTTATATCCTCCCTTCTGTAACAATAAAGGGCATATTTTACTGCAAAGAAAATTTCATGTCTATCACTAGCCATAAATTTTTGAATTTTGTCATTAGTTATTACATAAATATTGCCTAGTATTGCTAACCAAATGGCATAACCATTTTATGTCCACATTTCACTTCTGCATTTACAAACAGAATTTTCACAATTTACATAAACGTATCTATCAGTGAAGAATTAACAATGAGATGCAATCTAATATCCATATTATCTGATGTTTTGTAGACAGCAATGAAGGTGATTTTTTAATCACCTTTCACTTGAGTGACCTTCTATAAAAAATAAATTAATAATTTAGAGGTTTTAAGTCTCCAAAAGAGATTTTAAAATGTACATATATTAGTGGTTATAGACGAGATTCTTAGAAAACCTCTTCCATGCCTGCATCCTGTTGTAACTGTTGAATCATCTTTTCTTCCAGCTGCTTTCCTCTGCCTGCAAGAGGGGTCAAGATAAGACGAGTTTTGCTTGACTTTTTTGATGTCCTGAACTTTTGTAGTCCTTTATTTTTCTTCAATTTGTTCATTACAAATTTAGTTTGGCATTTGTTTGATCCTTTCAACTGTCTTCATTGCATCCGTAGTTTTATTCCATAGTTCTTGCTGGTATTTGACAGGTTCATTTCTATATTTTTCAAATTCAAATGAATTATTCACTGTAAGCTCATTATTACCAGTTGCTTTACAGAATGCTTTAGTCCACCTAACCTTTCGAGAATTGCACTTCTGCAGTTTTTATGACATTTGGACTCACACAATCTGAACACCTTGCAATAGCTGCAGATGAACACCGTGATGTGGCCAGGGTAGACTGGCCCCAAAAGACACTAACACTTCTCACTACACATGCTGAGCTCACATGGGTCTCCACTGACCAAACATGGGGCAAAGAGGAAGTCAAGAGGTATCTCAGAATTCCACATTCTGACCTTGTCATTCTTGAAGGAAAATGATGCATAATTTCTGGATAATTCAGAAAAAACTTTCAATGTTTCCAGTTAGTTTTTTAATGAACAATTCTGTTTATCAAATTTCTGAATTAACCTTTCTGAATTCACGGGTTTCCAAAACTGGCCTTAAGCAAAAGTCTGAAACCTAGGCTGGGCACCACGTAACCCAGCCCAGGAAGGGACTTGAAAGTGTCCTACAGTTGTTTTTCAACTTAGGGGAAACAACAGGTTCCACTAAATCCCAAAAAGGATTATTTTGTGTGAAAAAGGGCTTGATATACTAGGTTAGACTCCCAAAACAATTCCACATTTTACTCAGGAGGCTTTAAAAAGTTTTGTCTTATGGGTAAATGGTAGCTGTTTTCACTGGTAACATTATTACCCACATCCCTTACTTCAGTTATTTATACAAAAGAGGCCGGAGAATAAAAAGTACATATTTAGAGCCAGGTGGGGTGGCTCATGCCTATAATCCTACCTAGCACTTCGGGAGCCCGAGACGGGAGGATCCCTTGAGTCCAGGAGTTCAAGACCAGTCTGGGCAACATAGGGAGACCCTGTCTTTATAGTAAAAGCAAGAAAACTTAAAGAAAAATAAAAGTAGTACATTTTTACTTACACATCACCAAATATATGGTGAAACTCTGTCTCCACTAAAAATACAAAAAAATCAGATGGAGTGGTGGTGCATGCCTGTAATCCCAGCTGCTCTGGAGGCTGAGGCAAGAGAATGGCTTGAACCCGAAAGGCAGAGACTGAGAGATTGTGCCACTGCACTCCAGCCTGGGCAACAGAGTGAGGCTCCATCTCGAAAACAAAAACCAACGAAAAACAAAAAACTAAATCTTTCAAATATTTTCCCTTTACATGAAAGGTATTAAATAAGTTACATTTAAATGTCTCATATATATATGTGTGTGTGTGTGTGTGTATATATACGTATATACATACACACACACACACACACACACACAGAATACTCTCATTTAAGATAGAGTAGAAATTATTTAAAATTCAGGGTTGGGGTAAAGGATGAGCTATTCAATTCAAATTATATTAAAACCCAAATATAAAATAGACACAGAAGTGAAATTTTCTTCAAAGTAAGTATTTACTATTCCACTACCAAAGTAGGTAAATTATACTAAAGAGAAGAAATCCACATGGATTGAGGCATTTTCTCACTTCGATATATGTAAGTAAATTTCATGTTGTCTGAATACTTAGGGTTAATTAGTTAGAAATATAATTCTCTTATACACAGGTCAACTAGGGGAAATAAGTTATCACATCAACCAACATTAAATTGGTTGTCTACATACTGGGCAGGGCTTATTCCTTTTCTTTAGCTTCTTTGCACATGTAAAGCAGGCCATAAGACATCCTATTTTGCCATGGACAATGGAACCATTTTTAGGTCGACCTTGACAAATCACACAAGGTTCAATGGCATTAAGGGGCAAACTGGATTCCATACTTTCTTCTTTGTCTTGTGTTTCTTCCCTTTCAAACTCTTTCGCATCTTCTTGGCTGCTATAAATAATACTACTAGAAGTTGACGGCTGAGAATAGTTCTCCCTTTCTTGTGATTGTGAGGCATGTGTAATTTTATCATCATTTTCCTCAACACATGACTCTTTGGAATCATTCACTGTAGTGTTTTTACAATCAGGAACATCAAAGCCCTCTTCAGCTTGTGTTGAGCTTTCCAGTTTGGCTTTCTCGGAGATTTCCCCTTTATCTTTCCCTTTATCTTCAGGAAGCCAATTCTCACAAAGGGCCCACATTGTAACACATCTGTTGCAATGTGACGGAAGTGCGGGATTCATTTCATTGCATGAAGTGCATTTCCAATAGTCCTTCAATGAAATAAGACACACAGTCGTTTCTGTAACCCTTTAACTACTAGTCACAGAAATGCTAGCAACTTTACTATGTCTAAGGTAAAATATATCACACAGCTCATTATTCAGTGTTTCGTGTTTTATATAAAATAGTCACCATGTACAGCATGAGGACTATAGTTACTAATATATCGGTATACTGGATATTTACTAAGAGGGTAAATTTTTGGTATTTTTATCATACACACAAGAAAGGTAACTATTCAAGATAATGCATTACATTAATTTGCTTGACTGTAGTGATCATTTCATTAACATGTGTGTCAAAACATCATTTTATATGTCTCAATTAACACTCTCCTAAAGAGTAAGCACACCCATTTTTTTCACCCATACCATCCCCATCCTGTAAAATTCGAAACCAAAAATATATTCACTGTAATATTAATCATGTACCTATAAAGTTGTCTGTTTCAGAGTACAATTACAGTTGTCTCCTTTAGTTGAAGCAACTCTATGGGATCTTTGACTCTGTAATGCAGCCTAAACCCACTCCCTTAAATGCTCAATCCTAGAGTCCATCAATCAATCTGGATGAAACCTGCCTCCTAGAGAAAGACTTCCTAATCCACCAGTGACTAGAACTACCTAAGATGTTCTCTAAAACCATGGCTCAACTGAGTATTCCCTAACTCCATCCACAAGAGAAATGCTAAAACATTTTCACAGCGAATATTGCCGCTAAAACCTGTCATCCTTGGTCACTAACCGTAACGTATGACCTTTACTTGTCTATCCTTTCCCGTGTTCTCATCTCTATAACTGCTAAATACTTCTTTGTTTTCCCAACGTTTCTTCCCTGCAAACGTTTCCACCATGCAATAACAAATTCTCCCACATCCCCAGCCTTTTTACGTAACCCATCTTCTTGCCTTAACAGAAGCATGGTTCTTGCCTGAGGACATGTTACAAGTGAAAACTCATAAGTAAGAGGTCTTTCCATAACTGATTGCCTCACAAATGACATAACACAGGAGTAATAATGATAGAGACCACTCATTCTTCCACATTGGTTTTATCAAATTATAGAAGGGGGTTTTCACAGCTCATAAAACCAAAGAAAAAGGTCTTACAATATGGGAGTAAAAGGGCATCAAAAAGTCTAATACATTGCAAGATCAGTATCTAAAATAATTTTAATGGGTCTTAAAATAGATTAAAAAGATAAAAAAATATCTAAAATATTTTAGGCAACTTGACATCAAATGATTCAACTAGTTATTTATTTTCTAATACAGTAAAACTTTTGGAAACTTATACTTTCCTCTTTTTTGCATGTGGATAAACAGTAACTGTTTATAACTCAGAAAAAAATAAAATTTATTTCCTATTCAATTATAATAAAGGCAATATTAAGAACAAAAATGGCAAATCTGGGGCCGGGCATAGTGGCTCATGCCTGTAATCCCAGGACTTTGGGAGGCCAAGGTGGGCAGATCAAGAGGTCGAGACCATCCTGGCCAACATGATGGTTTCTACTAAAAATTACAAAAAAAAAAAAAAAATTAGCCGGGCATGGTGGTGTGTGCCTATAGTCCCAGCTACTTGGGAGGCTGAGGCAGGAGAATTGTTTGAACCTGGGAGGTGGAGGTTGCAATGAGCCAAGATCACACCACTGCACTCCAGCCTGGACAACAGAACGAGACTCTGTCACAAAAAAAAGAAAAAATCCTACCATGTTCTATAATAGTAAAAATGTGTTTATGTTTTGTTCTATAATAGTAAAAATGTTTTTACGTTTGGCTGGGCATGATCGCTCACCCCTGTAATTCTGGCATTTTGGGAGACTGAGGCAGGTGCATCACTTGAGCCCAGGAGTTCGAGACCATCCTGGGCAACATGGTGACATTGCTATAAAAAAAAAAAAAAAATATTCGCTGGGTGTAATGGCATGCACCTGTAGTCCCAACTACTCAGGAGGCTGAGGTGGGAGAATCACTTAGCCCGAGAGGTGGAGGCTGCAGTGAGCCATGATCACGTCACTGCACTCCAGCCTAGAGGACAGAGCAGGACCCTATCTCAATTAAAAAAAAAAAAATTTATGTTTGACAAGACTGGCAAAATGTTGGTAATCGTTAAAGCTGGGTGATGAGTATACTGAAGATACACTGAAATTTTCCAAAATAACATCAAAAAGCACAAATTCAGCTGGGTGCAGTGGCTCATGCCTGTAATTCCAGCACTTTGAGAGGCCAAGATGGGCAGATCACTTGAAGCCAGGTGATCGAGGCCAGCCTGGCCAACATTGGGAAACCCCTTTCCTACTAAAAATACAAAAATTAGTTGGGCGTGGTGGCGCATACCTATAATCCCAGCTACTTGGGAGGCTCAGGCACAAGAATCACTTAAACCTGGGTACTGGAGGCTGCCGTGCGCCATGATTGCACCACTACACTCCAGCCTGGGACACAGAGTAAGACCCTGTTTCAAAAAAAAGTTCAAATTCCAGCACCTAAAAATAAAAATTATAGCTACAGGTCTCATCACAACAAATAAAAGAAAAATGCTTTAAGTTATTCAGACTTTACAGAAACATTTTAACTTTATAAAAATCAGCTCATTTCAGAAAGTAAGATAGACATATTTTCCTCATCTTGACCTTAATGTAATTTTTTGATTTCTTAAAAAAGTAGGTATATACTTACAGCTAAGGAAATTTCAGGATCTTCTTCAAATGAATCTGCATCACTCTCCCCTTCCTGATACACAGTAACTCAAAACACCTAACAAAACAAATTCATTAGCATGAATTCATCACCCTTTTTCCTTCAACCAGAAGCCTTTCTAGTAATCCTAGCCTAAACAAATATCATCTACTTCAATATATGAGAAAGTCTTAGGCAACATCAAATGGAGTGAGTATAAAGGGGGAAAAAATGGAGGAGAGAGAAATCCTCACACACAATGGGAATAGTCAATACAAATTATGTTTAGGATGAATAAAACAAAACATTCAGCTAAGTGGTTTTATTTTATAAATAAATAATATGGAGATATTAAATAACAGGAAAATAGCTAGGAATGCTGAAGGCAGCCACTTCTGGAAAACAAATCTCTGAGGGTACTATTTGACTTTAACTGTATGCATGTTTTACTTTTATAAAAAACAAGTTACTATTAAAAAAGTAATTGAATTAAATATTTTAAAAAGTGAACAGATTGTTATAATAAGCATGTTCATTGAGGTCTGTTGACTTCTTGGCATTAGTAGTAACATAAGAATATAAATCAAGTGATAAAGAACTATGAAATCCTCAAGTCCACAAACCAGTATGTTAGTCTTAACAAATCAAGAGGCAAGGATTTCAAGTGAAATCTGAATATATTTTGATTTCGTTCTCAAAATCAATGAACATGGAAAATATTTAATAATTTTCCAATATAATTAGAGGGGAAAAAAATACTACCTCATCATCTTCATCTCAGAGTTCTTGTCCTTCTTCACTAAGGCTATAATCTTCTGAGTTGAGAGATTCAACCTCAAATTCTACACTAAACTGATCTGAAACTGAATCCTGATCCAACCAATCACTTGAATGTTCACTTACACCAGCATCAAGATCCTAAAATAAGAAAAAAATATATAACTTAATAAACATCACCTCTTGGCCTGTGTAAGTTTCCTAACTCATCCCTATGCCTCTATTTCCTCCTCAGATGCATCCTGCACACTGACACTAGATTAAGGTTTCAAGTTTATTTCTACATTATTTTCCCTGTGCAAAACTCCACTGCATAAAGGGAAAAAAATCAAAGCCTCTTGGCACTGAAGGTACAGACAGTGTGACTATATTAACATCTTCGTCTGTCTTCAACTAGACATCTCTCCTGCCTTACTAAATATGGACAATCTCACCAGATCTAGATGCTTCCTCAACTAATCTTGGCATTTCAACTTCCACACTTTCCCCCTCACTAGAATAATTTCACACTTTCAAAATCCTATTCATCCTTCTTTTACTAAGCCTTTGTCAATACCATAACTGAAAAGGCTCTTCCACCTTTAATTATCTTTACTACTTATATAACACTGAATTACACAGTCTCACACATAAATTATGCAAAACATAATTCTGCAGGCATGTTTCTCATCTGAATTATATATACTTTTGAGCTAAGACCTGTCTTACTCATCTTTATATGTCCGCATTGGTAATGTGCAAGTAACAAGACACAACACTTAATGACACTTATGGGGTTTTTTCCTTAGAAAAATGTCTTGAGTCATAGATACTTACATTTTTTAATAAACATTGAAATTTCCTTTTAAAGAGCCTTTAGACAATTTTTTTTTTAATCTGTAGCTGCTCATCGGATACCTCATTTTAAGACTTTAATAAATTGTATAAGAACCTAGTAAGACCTTCAGGCCTATAGCGGCTAAGGGTAATAGCATATATGAATTAGAAGGCTACAACTGGAAAAAGTCTGGCAGTCAGGATATGAATTATTCTACACTTGCCACTAAGTAGCTAATTTAACACTTACACACATCATTTAACTCTTTTTTTATTTTTTTTTGAGACAGAGAATTACTCTGTTTCCCAAGCTGGAATGCAGTGGCACAATCCAGGCTCACTGCAAACTCACCTTCAGGGTCCAAGCTATTCTCCTGCCTCAGCGGCCCAAGAAGCTGGGATTACAGGCGTCCACTATCACACCCGGCCAATTTTTATATTTTTAGTGGAGATGGGGTTTCACTATGTTGGCCAGGCTGGTCTTGAACTCCTGACCTCTAGTGATCTGCCTTGGCTTTCCAAAGTGCTGGGATTACAGTCATGAGCCACTGTGCCCAGCCCATATCATTTAACTTCTAAAGGCTATAGCTACTTCATCTAGAAAAGGAGTTTAGATTAAATGACTTCCATATCTACCTCAGTTCTAAAAACAGAAACACAGTATATTATTTTATGGCCTCTGATGTCAAAAGACTTTTGTAGAGTCCTGTTAGGAAAGAGTAGTAAAAGCAACATTCATCAAGCTTCAGCTCTAATTCCTAACAAGGGCTCTGCTGACAATCAGGTTAGAATCACAAGTCAGGTTAGGATACAATTAACGTCTCTAACAAAGTAACCCGACAAACCAAATACTTCAACTAACTCAAGTCGTTAGAGCTCTAATTTTAGAATAAGGGGGTAAATCACAAGAAACATTAAGTCTCAGAAAACATACTCCATGGCAGGGGTCTGCACCTGTGGCCCATCACCCACCTATTTGTATAAAGAAAGTTTGATTGAACACAGCCATGCCCATGTGTTTACTTGTTGTCTATGGATGCTCCTGCATTCCAAGAGTGGGGCTGAGTAGCTGTGACAGAAAACTTGGCCCTGCAGAGCCCAAATAATTAACAATCTGGCTTTTTGCAGAAAGTTTGCCAACTCCTGTCCTAGGGTACTATAAAAAATGCAATTGGAAGTGGTTTTAAAAAGTTTTGGCTAATGTTCACAAAAGAATGCCCCAGAAACTATTAAATACTATATGTTTCAAAAGCATCAGGCTGGAAGTGGTGGCTCATGTCTGTCATCCCAACACTCTGGGAGTCAGTGCAGGAGGATCATTTAAGCCTGGCAGTTTCAGACCAGCCTGGGCAACAGGCTGAGACCTCATCTCTGAAAAAAAAGTAAAAAAAATTAGCCAGGTGTGGTGGTGCACGGCTGTAGTCCCAGCTAACTGTCAAGGCTGAGGAGGAAGGATTGCCTGAACCCAGGAGGTAGAGGTTGCAGTAAGCCATGATCATGCCACTGCACTCCAGCCTGGGCGACTCAGTGAGAGACTGTCCAAAAAAAAAAAAAAAAAAAAGTTAAAAAGCATCAGATAGGCGTGCTCTGCAAAGATCTTAGATTTTTGTAGTCAGAAATACCTAGAATTGTTAGAATTTCAATTGTGACAATGAGTTGTAGAAAGAAGTTATTTAAAACCTCCAGTCTTAGCCAAAAATGGAAATTGAGGCTGCAAAGATGACAAAAGATCATAATATAAACTGCATGGTATACAGTCTAAAACAGTCTTAGTTTCCCAGTTTCTTAAACCCCAAAGAAAGAAAAGATGGGAGAGGAATGCACTTTCACAAATCGGTAAATGAAGACACCCAATGATGACTACAACATTCTCAAATGAGAGAAATTAAAATTAAGAAAAAAAAAAAAACCTGGCCCTACCAAAAGCTTTCACAACTAGGGACTTAGCCTGATAAACGAGAGATTTTTAATAGGATTTTTTTTAAAGAGAATGCAAGACAGGACTAACAAAAAGAAAAAAGGAAATACCGTTCTACTCCACTTTGATAACGTGATAGGAGTTATTAAGAAATTATTTTAGGCAAATAGAAAGGAAGAGGGGTCCTTGGTTTTTCTGCAGTTCCAAAAACATTTCTTTTCTAAGGAAAAAGTCCTGGCTCTTAGACCCGGACACCTTTAAGATGCAAATGCAAGCCTTCAAAAACTGGGTCCACCCAAATGGACGATTCCCACCGTTGTCCTCTTGCCCATGCCCCGACATGTGCCTAACAGGGTGGCATCCCCCACAGATCCCCACCAGTGTAAAACAACACTGGCGCCCTGTATTTGCATCTTCAAGGATTGGGGTGGGAGGGCCAGTTTTCTCGCGGGCTACATAAATAACATGCCTGGTCAAACCAATCCCCTGATGCAAATCAGACACCGCCTCCTCCAGCCACCACAGAAAATTGGCTGGTATCCTCAGAATGCGAGGTCTCCTCCTTCGGTTTTGGAGCCCCCGCTCCCTCTGTCCGGGGAGCTTCTTTCTTCTTGCGTATTAAACTCTCCGCTCCTTAAAACCTCTCCACGTGTGTCCATGTTGTTTTATCTAATTCAACTCAAAACAAAAATCCTGGTGTTCCTCCACTCATCAAAGCTGTATCAGTCACAAGGCAGTGTCCCAGGTACAAAGCAAGAACAAGGACTCTAAATATCATTCAGCTAGAATTCCGATATCACTTTAACAAAGCCTACACATTAAATGGGGCGCTGGGCTCAGTGGCTCAAGTCTGTAATCCCAACACTTCGGGTGGCCAAGGCGGACAGATCACTTGAGGTCAGGAGTTCAAGACCAGCCTGGCTGACATTGTGAAACCCCGTCTCTACTAAAAATAAAAAAAAATTAGCAGGGTATGGCAGTGGGCGCCTGTAATCCCAGCTACTCAGGAGACTGAGACACGAAAATCTCTTTAACTTGGGAGGCAGAAGTTGCAGTGAGCCAAGATTGCACCACTGCATTCCAACCTGGGCGATAGAGTGAGACTCAATCTCAATAAATAAATAGAGAGTCAATCTCAATAAATAAGTAGATGGATAGATAGGTAGGTAGGTAGGTAGGTAGATAGATAGACAGGGTAATTATCTTTTTAACCAAACTTGTAGTTTGTGTACTCATCAAGTTTTAAGTGGATCTAATTTTCAGATCACACATATTTGCTCTTAAAAAACTGTTTTTTATTGGATTCACTAAATGTTTTCATTTTTCTCATTAACGATCTATCTCCCATGAAGGCAAGAACCGTATCTACCTTGACTACTACTGTTAATCCAGCGCCATCTCAACTGTATGGAATCTGGTACAAACTTAAATATCTACAAATGAAGAACTAGCTCTCCTACTGAGCAGGATCCTGCCATCTAGCGGTCCACACGAGTAACAGCTCGGTTAAATACAGTACTAACTCTAGAGGCAGGTATGCGTTCATACAGTCACTACTTTGGAAGAGAAAAATATAAAGATAATACAGGAAGTAACAAGAATAGGTAAAAGGTAAAAGACTAGGATGACTATCAAAATTGGTTCCATCTCGTACATCTTCTAGAGAACTATGCAATGATTACTACCGTCTCGTACATCTTCTAGAGAACTATGCAATGATTACTAATATCCAGAATAATAACCATGAGACACTGCCACATACCAAAAAAGGTATCCAATCTTTTGGCTTCCCTGGGTCACATTGGAAGAAGAAGAATTGTCTTGAGCCAGACGTAAAATACACTTAACACTAACAACAGCTGATGATGGGGAAAAAAATTGTTTAAAAAAAAAAATCATAATATTTTAAGAAAATGTATGAATTTGTGTTGGGCCACATTCAAAGCCATCCTGCCATATGGCCCACGGGGCGTGGGTTGGACGAGCTTGTTTAAATACATACAAAAGAAAATATTCCATTTGTCAAGCACTCTTGTTAACAAAAAACTTTTTTACCAAAATTATTTCAGTGACATCGCTTAAGAAATTCTGCTTGCTAATATTTTGGAATTCTGTATTAGTCATCAGAAAGTACCAATACTCTCCCGTCATCCATGCAATAATGAACCTGTATTTCACAGTATTTGTAAATAGAACTTACCTGATGTCTAGACCTATTTGCCAAATGTAAAGCTCAGACTAGCTGACTTTTTTGCTGATGGCTGCAGTAAAAGATATTTTTACTCTAAACAGTCAAGACAAATTTGCCTTAAAATGCTAAAACACTTAACTGAACTAAATTTTTGGTTTTGCTTCTTTATTTTTTAAAAAGTACAACTTTGAAATTCTCAAATATTTCTATACTCAATTTATTTGAATGTACTATTGGTGCAGTGATCCATGAATATGCTCTAACACATACACTGACATTGATAACTACTAATACTACTACTAATTTTGCCAATACCAGTGTTACCCTACTATTTTCCACATTTCTCACAATACCTGGGGTTGAATGTGGAGATCAATATAGTAGTTTTATTTTAAAGTAAAATTTAGCACTGTGTTTTGCATCAGTCTCATAAGACGCATATACATTCTATGCAAATCAGGCTATTTTGCACCTGTGCCCACCTAGCCTCTCCATCTTCACTTGCCCCTCCCTCTCCCTCCCCTATGTCCGCCCCTCTGGGCCTCCTTCCTGCCCTGGAACTACCAGGTGCTTTCTCACCTCAGCGTTTTACACACACCATTTCCTCCCACTGCCTAAATAGTATTTCCTCCAAGACTCTCTCTCCCCAATCTGTCCTACGCTAGATGCCCTGATAAACTCTCAGGTCACCTGGCACTTCACTTTCAGAGCACAACTTTTAATATCTAATTTCTTGCTTCATGTCTCTCTTATGTTAATCACTTGGCCTTTGCTAGATTAATGACTGAGTGACCAGAAGTCTCAATGATCCCATAAATCATATGATTTTAAACTATGTTTGTAGCTTTTGCTAGTTGTAATAAAAATTTTCAAATGTCTGTGCTTTACTTAACATTCACATTCGCATGGAGATGATTTTTCCTTCCAAATAGAGAGATTTAATAAAGCTAATGTGCTCGACCAGGTTTTGGAGAGTTTACACACTAATTTCTTAGCCCCTTCTCTAATATGGCTACTAAAGCTCTATGTTTTCATCAGGAAGAAGCAGCCTGTGAATTTCTCACCTTGGGTCTTCCATTTTCTCTCCAAGTGGCTTCACCTTTGTTTTTTGTTTTTTTTTTCTTTGAGGCGAAGTCTCACTGTGTCACCAGGCTGGAGTGCAGTGACACCATTTCGGCTCACTGTAACCTCTGCCTCCCAGGTTCAAGTAATTCTCCTGACTCAGCCTCCCGAGTAACTGGGACTATAGGCACGCACCACCACCCTCAGCTAATTTTTTGTATTTTTAGTAGAGACGGGGTTTCACCATGTTGGCCAAGCTGGTCTTGATCTCTTGACCTCGTGATTCATCCGCCTCAGCCTCCCAGAGTGCTGGGATTACAGGCGTGAGCCACCGCGCCTGGCCAGTGGTTTCACTTTTCAAATGAGCAACCCTGACCTCTCTGGCTCCTAAATCCCACATTAACAAGCTGCAGGAGCCAGTGCATGGGGGGCATAGTTTCTTACCTTTACCTTTTTTCTTTTTTTGAGATGGAGTCTTGTTCTGTCTCCCAGGCTAGAGTGCAATGGGCACAATCTCGGCTCACTGCAACTTCAGCCTCTTGGGTCAAGTGATTCTCCTGCCTCAGCCTCCTGAGTAGCTGGGATTACAGGCTAATTTTTGTATATTTAGTAGAGACAGAGTTTCACCAGGTTGCCCTGGCTGGTCTCAAACTCCTGACCTCGTGATCTGCCCGCCTCGACCTCCCAAAGTGCTGGGATTACAGGCGTGAGCCACCGCGCCCGACCACCTTTACCTTTTTTAAACCTTTCCCGCCTCACCAGGTTTTTTTTTTAAAGACTTTATTTTCTTAGAGCAGTTCTAGAGCACATTTGCTGTACCTACTGTGGCGAAGTCAATACAAATATAAATATTTACTTTAAAACCCCCAAGAACCAGCAAAAGCAAAATTATCTAAAGGAAAATTGAGAAGAAGGTACAGAGGTTTCCACATACCCCTTGTCCCTATCCCCACACTTGCATAGCCTCTTTGATGATCAATACCCCCCACCAAAATGGCACATTTGTTACAACCAATAAACCTACACCGAAGCATCATTACTACCCAAAATGCATACATAGTTTACATTAGGATGGTGAGGCTGGGGGCTCGCGGGACCGGGCGCAGCTGAGGCAGCTGCCGGGCGGCGGAGGCAGCGGGAGGAGGAGAGGGAGGGCGGCCCGGGCAGCTGGGTTGAGGGCACCGAGGCTGCCCGTGCTCCCGGGCTCCGGTTGCACGGCTCACTCCCGAAGGTGTTGCTTCCAGCTTTTGCCTCCTTAGGAAGCAGGGAGCGTCAGTGCCGGGAGACCCTGAGACCGGAGTACCGAGCCGGAGCTGGAGATGCCCCCGCCGGCCTTCAAGTGTTCTCAGGTTCTT